>APFE030765741.1:152102-172985 GCA_000404065.3 Pinus taeda
CTTGGCAGCCAAATTCGTGGGAGAACAAGGGAGAGGATTTGTAGGAAGGTGTCCCCTTCATTTATGGGCCCTTACCTTGAATTCTCCACCATCAGCTCGGAGTTCAAGGGCCATCAAATCAATTAGCACAAGGGCAGCCAAGCAAGTCAAGTAGGACTGCTGTTAACTGCAAGTCTTGGGTAGTCGAGTCCCTAAAGTTTAGGAGGATTGTTGGGGTCCTCAATTTGTATAAATAAGGGGGCTTAGGGCCTCATTTTGGTTAGCCAGTGGATATCTAGTAGTTAGTCATTTTGGTTAGCCAATAGTTAGTCATTTTGTATTCATTTTGTAGTCATTTTGTAGTTCGATTTTTAGGCAGTAGATTAGCTTTGCTTTCAGCACATTTTCAAGTTCTCCTTGTGGACAGTTTTTGGAATGTAACATTTCTTTTGATCAATAAAGATGAATCCAGCTCTGCACCAGCTCTAAATCTATCCTAGGAGGCTGTAGCTCTTGGGGTTGGGCCCATCTCAAGTGCCCAATACCTCCTTTGTTTACTTCCATGTGTCTTTGCTGCATTCTTAGAATAAAATATGCTATTTAGATTTAAATCTTGTTTTGTTATTTAGGTTGTTTTTGATGAGTAAAATAGGTTTTCATGCTCATATTTAGTTGATAGGTTGTTAATAGAAAAAGCTTCAAGAAAAGGGCCATCAAACATCTGTGGTTTCACCTCTCCCTCAGTGGGATCGGGAGTTGTGACTAGGATGACTTTGCTACCCACAAAAACACTGATTTTGCTTTGCCATGCAATCACTAGTGTTTGATTTTCATGTGTAGAAGTTGGTTACAAGTTCAGACTTTCATTTGCTTATTTGCATGAGTTAAAATACATGGTTTCATTGCAGGTCACACTTCTGTTCATTCTCTTTACTAACAGCTAGCAAATTAGGTCAATGTAACTAGGTCTTTGAATTTACAAGTCTTTGCTGGTTCAGATTGGAAAAATGACTTGTAGAGCACCTGTACCACTCCTTCATCTGCTTATTCTCCATTAGCACCATCCACTCCACCCTCTACTTAGAATCCCTACCTCACGTTTGCCACATTTGCTCACATAACCCTAGCTTTTGTGCAATCATTGCCTTAGCCTTCTTCAAGCCAAGTCAGCCTTCTACATCTCTTCACCAATCCACCCACCAGTCCTTAGGCTATTTTTAGACCCCTATCCTACCTCCAGATCCATCCATTCACCTTCCCTCACTCATCCACCTCCTAAAAACCGACTTCCAAACATCCTGTAGAAATTCTGAAGTTTCATGTAGAAATCCTGAAGTTTCCTGTAGAACCCCTGCAGACTTCCTGTAGAAGCTCACAAATGAGGTTTCTTGATAGCCAAACTTTGTGAAACTCTTTGGAAGGGTGTTAGGGACTCCTTAGACCCTCTCTGAACCTTCCCAACCTTTTCCAAGCATTTCCTCTCGCCAATCCACCTCTGCACAGTCAAAAGCTAGTTAAAAGCAAATGCATAATAATTCTAACAACTTATTCAAAAATGCAAAATATGTTTTCTTCAGATAGTGATAACTTAGACACATGCATTTTACCTTCCTAGAAGTCAATGGCATTTCTTTTAGTAGCTTGCATCTTCCTTCTTGCATCAGTAGGACTAGCTGGTAGAATTAGGGTTTGCTAGGGTTTGCGTTTCTTTTTGGCTTTCAGTTTCTTTCTGCAAGTAGATTAGCTTCCTTTGAGTTAGCTTTCATCCATCAATTAAAAAGCTGTCTTCTAAGAGCTCATGAAGTTGGCTTAAGCTCCTAGCGGACTTGTGCCAGCTGACCAAGTGACAGCTGCGGCAAGAGCTAGTACTTGTGCATACAGCACCGTCGCTTCCAAGTTTGTTACGAACTACCGGGTTGACAAAATTAAAGAAGGGAGTCCCAGGAGTTGCAGCATTATTGCTACAATACTGGGGCCCACCAGTAGGATATTTTGTTGGTTCACCATTCGCAGCTAGATAGGTGACCATTGTAATGCAGGCCTGCCCATGCACTCCCATTCTGCTTTGGTAGGACATTCACATCTGATCCTAGATAAAAAATCACTTGATCCATTTCATATTCCCCTATCTACGTGGTAAATCTCATCTCTCTTCCTGTTTGCATCGTGTGCTTCCCGAGCTTCTGGACTACGTGTGGTTCTCCTGGCGCGGTCCCAACACATCTAGTTATGAGTTCTTGTAGCCCCTTCACAGATTTGTTGTCACGCAGTAGCTTCATACATGTCTCCAAAAATGTAGTGAGGATTGATGGGTCCATTTCCGGTTCCAATCTATCTTTACTTCTTGAAGTGGAGGCATCCGTGAAGCTCTTCTTAGCTTCCATAAATGTCTCCTTAGCATGCTCCAAATCAAATTTTGGTTTTTTTATTGCAGCCTTGCAAGCCCAGGCACTTTCTTAAGGTTGCTTGCCTTTGTCATCTCCTATCGTAATCCCACTCTGGAGCACGATATTCACACTAGGGTCTTCCTCACATGACACAGACCTCATCATTTACAGGTTTTGAGTCGAGGGAGGTTGGAGTGCTCCTTTATCGTGCAACCTCACTATCAGCGTGGGACAACCCTCCATCTCATGATCAAACTATGGACAATATAAGCATGATGGTCTAGTTGGATTTGTACAATCATGGGCATAATGCCCTAGTCCTCTACAATTGTAACATATCAGCTATTTGCGACCTCTTCCTGGTCCCATTCCACCTCGACCTCATCTGCGCCCCTGAAATCCAGTGCGCGCCATTCCTTCATTTTGATCGAGGGCCCATGTTTCAGTCTAAAATCTATAGGTAGGACTCTGATCCATCATCAATTCATAACTTCTACAAGTGTGCTCATCGTGGCCTACTGACTTGCAGAAATTAATGAACAACTATTGGAAATTCTGTGTATACTTCTGTAATAGATGGTAGTTATTTGTAGCATGCTTCCCTCCTATCTAACAAATCATGCACCATAATGCAGGCGCTGCACTCGGTCCTGCTTGTGGCTCCGGTCTCAATGGCATTGGTCCTCCTCCCGCCAGGTAATTCGCGAACACTGGATAATGGTCCTTGTCATGTCCCTGACCTTTTCACTTTACGCATCATACCTCCTTGCGCACTTCTGGGTGAGCTGTCCTGTCTTGTTTCAAACTCTGCATCTCAACGCACAAGTTTTTCAACTGTGCATGGAACTGTTCAACTCCCAAGTTAGGATATTGTATCAGGGTCTCTTGTAGTCTCATCAAGATATCCAAGGCCTCAGCCTGAGTGGTTAGCTTCTGTTGTGACAGTGCGTTCCTCAGATGTGGTGTTAGCAATGCTACAAACCATGCTCAGTGTTGCCCATCCATTAAGGTCATATTAGCTTCACGAATTGTACACTTCAGTCTTTGATCCAGGTCCCAGGGGGTCTCACCTAGAAGAATCATGATTTCCTTAAATATAATGATCGAGTGTGTCTCTAATTTTGGCCTGCTAAATTCTTTGTTCAGCGCAGCTTGGATATCCGTGATCCCTACATTGGGATTTTCATTGGAATGCTTAATGTACCAAGTCAGTGCACTAACTAGCATTGCTTTCTTTATATTGTCATCTGTGACTCCCTACACTTCCCATATAGCCCTTACCACGAACCAAAACTGGTCCAGATGTTCATTCCCTACTCCCTTGAACACTGACAACTTTATTGTGCTTGCCATATTGAACTTTGGTGGTGGCAGAGGTGGTATGGGCAAAGACGGGGGTGAAGATGGTGAAACTAACAGTGGTGTAGGTGGGAGTGGTATGTGCGGGATTCATTTCTTTATCCAACTGATCGCACTTCTTGGTGAAACCTTCGCGAGCTCTCCCTCACTTGCTCGCAGAGGTGAAATCAAGGGGCTAGTTTCTAGTTCTGCACTACCTTCATTTTTGTAGATTCTCCCACTCCGCGTAGCCCCAAACATCAATTTATTCGCATAACCTGTTTTTCACACAGTAGCATTTTAATCCAAGTGTTCAAAGATTTAACGTACTTACCTCACGGTCCTTTGAGGAAATGTCATTCTACCTCACTATAGCTAACTGCAGTATCTACCATGAACTTTGTCATAAATCCTCTGATAATTCGATCAAGCTAGTGATCCAGATTGTGCGTGATCTTATCTTCCGACGCTTCCAGTCTACGCACCAATTTTTGAGTCCACACAATAGGTTTTTTGAGTCTACGCCTTCCTTGACTGTCTGCTAGCTTCGCGATCCACTCATACAACTCAATGGGGAAGGATGCGAAGAAAATTTCATGGATTTCTATACATAAGTAGCAATCTAACCACTCTTCCTTTGATAATCGTGGATTCCTATTTTCCTACGCCACGAACTCGTGAATATTTCTATCCAACCACTCTTCAATTCATTTCTTTGTTGAATTCCAATGATACAACATCAGACATCTTTATGCAGATCCTGGTCCTGGAAACGGAACCATTTGTTGTCTTATTGGGGCTTGACCCAGGTTCAAAGTTAATTTAGCCAAAAAAATCCCAATACTACTGACCCTTATAGCAATAGTCCGTGAAGCACAGACTGAGGTCTCACCTGAAGTAGTATGGGAGGGTGCTAGAACTAGATTTCTGCAGCCTAGAGATGTCTTATGAGTTCAACTGGTCCACGGTTTGACCCTGCATGCAAGTTGCTTCGCGCACTTTCTCGTACCTCGCAGCCTGATATACTACCTTCACATAGCCCTACCTAGGGGCTGAATGCCATGCTCTACGTTATTACCCAAGACCTTACTAGTATTCCAATGTTAGTTAATTAGCTTTGCCTATTTGAGTGCTTTAAGTTATACTTAACAATATAAACCATTCATACAGGTGCGCACAGTAAATAAACATTATATTTGAAACTTATACCAATCATGCATTAACCCAAGAATAGATACACAGAATTATAACAAAAAATCTCTTTATTAAGTCCTTCCTTGGTTATAGACTCAACTCGCCCTGTGCACTCAACTGCAAGGGTCCGTGCACTCAGCTACGGACTATTATCCCTTTGTGCACTCAGCTACAGAGCCTTCTCCTACTCTATGACCCAAAGACACACTTTAGCTTGCAACTCAATCACTTAGACTTCTCATGCTTCTCTTCTATTTCTCTCACACTTAGAGCCTCGCTCTATTTATACAATCCCATGGCCCGCAAACCATGGGTAGTTCTATCCAGCTGACATTACATTACAAAAATAGGGGGGACAACCCTGTGACTCCATCATAGTTTCGTGCCCCACACCCGCAATTCGCGGAGCTTTTACAACAAGATTCAGTCAAAACTTGGGTTTTGAGCCCCAAAACATGCCTTGGGGGGATTCCATGCCTAACAAAGGCTTCTAAGGATCAGTTGGTAACCTTTTTTCAGTTAAATTTTGGAGCTCTCTCATTATTCTCTCTCTCTCTCTCACTCTCTTGGTCACTTAGACTTTTCTTGGAGCACTCTAGTTTGGAACAAGGAAAGGAAAAGCAAGCAAGGATCAAGGAAAGGAAAGCATGATCAAACAATTCAATAGGAATACTTGTAGTTAACCTTTTCCATGTGTGATTCACTAGCCCATTTGGACATGCATGGCTTTGCATGTTGGTGTATGGTTCTCTTTTTATTGGTGGCATGGTTTTTTTGGGTTATGATAGTGGATTTCAGCCTAGCCTAGCCTTTTACTAGTTTCGATGGTATGTTGGGATGTTATTTTGATTTTTTGAGCTTTGGAATTTACATATGGATTTCAGAATTTGGGGCCTAGGTCGTCTCAAGGTTCATTCCCAAAGGCCTAGGAATCCCTTGACCGGTTTTGGTGGGATACACGGTAAAGCCTAATGGATCAGCCTCATTTTAGGGCCTAGTAATTCAGGTTTGGATTGTGATAAGGCCTGAGAGACAAGGTGATGGAAAATTCCTCAAGGATAGTGATGGATTCCAAATGGCATTCCAAGTTTTGTTCGGGTGTGATCGAAGCACTAGTTTTGGTGTGATCATGGTTTGATGAGGGTGGAGGTGGTTTAACCTCTAGATTCCCTTTCTTGTTCTTAGATTGGTTGTTCTATGAGATCCCACATTCATGATTGGAATATGACATGAGGGCGATTGGCTGAAAGAGAGATTTGGTTTAGCCATGTCTATGGTTGGGTGGTATGTGGAAGTCTCAAACCTGGTTGGATTTTCCTATGATTAATAAAATTTATGTTCTCTTACTTTTGCACTGATTTATATGTGGATTTAATGGCTATAATATCTCTGATATTTATATGGTTTTATGTTGGTTATAAGCATGGTTGAATGAATGGTTCATGTCATGGTTATTTCATGTATTTACTTGTAACTATTAAATGGATGGATGAAAGACCTAATTGATGATGTAGTAGTTCAATGGAGAAGGAGGTGATCCTTCTGGTTAAGTTTCATAAGTTTTTTTCGTCGTTTATGATCTTTCTTGTATCCTAGACTTGTAGGTTGCATTGATGCCAAGTGTTTGACATAATGCCAGTCTTGGTTGGGGATGCTTATGCTTAGTCCTATAGGTGATTCTTGATTGATTAACATTTTTATTATGTTTTTAATGAATTCTAGAAGTTACAACAAGTTCTGGGTAGAGGGCAGGATTCTTGGCTAGAAAAGTGGCTTAAATCCCAACGTCCCTAGCGTAGAACTAGCAATTTTGGTCCATAGTCGTTGGTAGGTAGGCCTGTGAGTGCGGGTTTGGGTTTCTAGTCACTCCCTTGCCCATAGCATGAGAGTGAATATGGCCTAAGAATTACAGAATAGTAGTGGGACCCAAGGACAAGCTGTCTTAGTGGGTGACTTGTCTCCTGAGGGTTCTGTTGATGATGTTGGATGACTGTATGTGATGTTCCATCAATTATACTCCCTTAAGGTGATATGGGAGGTTGAATCTTATTGTAGTAGCATCTCTCCTCATGTTTACCCTGATTGGCATGGTTACTTTAGGTAGACCTGGGAGGGTGTGCTACAAAAATCCTAGTTATAAATAGGTCTGAAGCATACTCACACAATGCAACCTTCTCTTACTCACATGCAAACTCAATCAACCTTCAACCAGATCCAAAATTAAGAATATAAAACATGTATGGGAAAATTTACTTTTGTACTGGGATCAAGAGTGCATAAATTTGACAGAATTAATCCTCAACCATCACTACTTTTGCACTGAATTCATTCACACCCATTAAAATAATTTTCAAACCAATTTTTACCTTTTTCAATTGATCTAGAAGCCTCTGATATTTCCAAGTTGAACTAATCTAGATGTGCATGAGGAATGCAGAGAAATTCTAGCTAACGACACATCCATATGCATAAAACTAGCTAATCTAGGTTGCAAGCATATGCACAGGCTTGTCTCCATCTGGTTGGAGTCTTTCAAATGCATGCACAAGCCTACATGGGTGTGGCTGGGATAGAGCATAGTGAAAAACATTAAAAAAAAAAAAATTATCATAACATCTACCACATGTTGGATCACCTTCCCCAACATGTAAACTCACCTCCAAACCTCTTCGAAGTCCTGTGACACCTATGCAACTAAGCCCAACATGTCTCCCTAGTGTCACTATAAATTTGACCCAAAAGGCCAACAAACAAAGATTGAATTGTCTTCCAACAAGTCATATGCTCCCCTTTGACACCTGCACAAGCTACAACACTTATAAAAAAACTCTATAATATGTTTGCAACATCATCATTAAACCAACACATTGTTGCAACAACTCATCTCCATAAGCATAGATGAACACCTCATATGTCAACTCAACTAGTGTGCCATCTCAAAAGCATGAATTACACTTGGGACACAATTTCCATCACATGTATATTTCCATCATCCACCTATAGTAGCATCAAGAAACTATCATAACATATCCTACAACCATGTCTACTCAACCTCTAGTTCGTGCACTAGGTTAATCCTCCACTAGGTCATAACTTGAACACAAACACCACTAGTACATGAAAGACCATCAACCATGCAAATGCCATCATCTTTCCATCATGATTGTGACATCATATGGTTTACATGAATGCGAACACAATAAGATCAATGCCAACTCAACTAGCTTCAACCATTGTTAGGTAAACTTGACTCAAGATAGAGTCAAAGTTGACCAGAATAAACAGTGATGGTTTTGGGGCACATGGTATTGTGCACCCATGGTTTTCTGCTTGTAGTATTGCATGTAATGGAGCTTATAAAAGGTTGGGAAGACTTCATTGTAATGTAGGCCTTGGATGTGAGCGGTGAAGGATCACTTGGCCATTTTGGCTAGGGTTTTGGCCAAGGATAATGAGATCCCATTGCGTTGGGTTTTTTCCTGGATTTGGGGTTTTCCTTGGATAAGATTGTGTGTTTATGTGTTTACGTTTGTTGCTGGTTAATGTTATATTTGTTCCTCTTGGTAAACCTCAATAATATTTAATCCTCTCTGGTTTAATTTCTTCATTTGGTATCAGATCCAAGAGTTGGCTTCAGAGGGATTTTGGTCACCAAAGGTTTACGGTCTAATGAATAAAGCTCGATAGATGTGTTATATTGTTGTAGATCTAGGATCAAGAAGGAATTTATTGGATCCTTTTACATGGAAAAAGGTTCACAATAACAAGGAAGCATTGGTCGAAGAGATGGTGGATAGAGAAGTCTGCATGAGAAGAGATCAAATATGTTATGTAGAGTTTCATTATCAATAGATTCGTGTGTGAAAAAGTTGGATCTTGTCAGATCTGGTGTGGATCTCAAGATCTACTACTGGAAGAGAGTTTGGCATGAGGCACTGAAGCAGCCAAGAAGAGGTGTATCAGGGTCTTGTGAGAGCAACACTCTGCAACTTCTTTCACAAATCTGCAGAAATTGTGAAGAAGTAGACCCACAATTTGCGTCAACATTAAATGACGATAAGGTCAAGCAGGTCACAATGCCATGAATCATTCTGATTGGATGGCCAAGAGTGTTGGTGATCGTTAGTTATAAAGCTTCTGTAATTTTGGGGTTTGCAATAGTAGGGATAAAAAAAAATGAAATGTGCATGATGAATCAAAGTTACCTGTGGTGCACTATGAAAAGCCTAACAACAACACATAGGACCAAGAGATCATGGCATAATGTGAATTTGTTAAACGTGGGTGGAAAACCAAGCCAGCCACATTGGATGAAACAAGTCGGTGTGGCACCAGACCTTGAGGCTATCATGCAGAAGACAAGAATTTTTATGGAGATGGCTAGTTAAAGTGTGTTGGTGTTATGGTGATCCGTAGACACTGAGTTAAGCCCATGGAGAAGTGAAACCTGTGGAATGAAATTTATCGTGTGAGTGCTCCTGTGTCAAGCCAAGTTTGACCTAAGAACGCAATGTAGGTGTTGAGCACCCTGAGCATATGCACTATATTATTGGACGAGAAAATGGTGCAAGGTTGATGAATCCAACCAATGATATTTATGACTACCACTTTGAGAAGTAGAGAAGTGGTTGGTGGAGAAACATATATAGAAACATTTCTCTCCCTACTGGTGTAGTCCATATGGGGCGTGAATTTACTCCCTAAGGTGGATCTGGTATGTTGGATTAGGATTTGATATCTATGGGTTGAGGGTTGAGACAATGGATAATTATGCATTTTTAGATGTCAAGAAATAAGTTAAATTGTTTCTTGAGTCAAGGAAGTGTTGTGAAGGAGGCTATGCATGTCCTAGTTGTAGAGGAATACTCAATGCCTTTGATAACAATATCGGGAGGATAAAACGGAAGCCAATTGGGTCAAACAATGACTGAGAGTGGCTGATAGGATGTGGATGTCATTTTTTAATCCTAGGCTCATGGGTCAAGCAATGGAGAAGTTGCAAAGTAACTTAGAAACCCTAGATTACACATAGTTACGGAGATCACGAGGTTTAGAGGCAGAGAGAGGATCACAACAACAACAAAAACAACAACAAAAAATTTAATGGAGTCAAAATTATTACATGTAAATGGGCATACTTCTATAAGACCTCGTAAGGCATGTGTACCCCTTGATAATCGTCGATAAAGTCTGGATTATGCCTAAGTGATAGGGGGATGTCAGGTTAACAATATCTAGGTAAAAACTTTGAGGGGGGTAAGGCCTAGAGTAAGCGGGGTTTGTCTCACTTAGCAGTTTTCGTTGGATTTAGTTAAGGAAACCCAAGTCAGGTTTAAGGGGAGAATGTTAGGTAAACTTGACTCGAGATAGCATCAAATTTGACTAGGTTAAACAATGATGGTTTTGGGGCACATGGTATTATGCACCCATGGTTTTCTACTTGTAGTATTGCATGTAATGGAGCCTATAAAAGGCTGGGAAGGCTTCATTGTAATGTAGGCCTAGGACGCGAGCGGTGAGGGCTCACTTGTCCATCTTGGCTAGGGTTTTGGCCAAGGATAATGAGATCTCATTGGGTTGGGTTTTTCCCAGATAAACTTGTGTGTTTATGTGTTCATGTTTGTTTCTAGTTAATTTTATATTTGTTCCTCTTGGTAAATCTCAGTAATAGTTAATACTCTCTGGTTTAATTTTCTTCAACCATGCTACAAGGAAGGAATCCAAACATCAACTAGACTACATAGGGTAGACACCTATCTTCCATCACAAGTCAATGGAAACATCAGATAGATGGAACCATGAACACCATAATTCCAACAACTTGAATCAATCAAATTGACCTATAAGTGAAGTTTGGGCATTCATTTTAGTGAAGCAAGGAAGTTTTAGCCTACATCAGAAAAATGCATGCTCAACCTTCATTTCAAGGCCAAAATTAATTATCAAACTTAGAGAGTATTTTTTACTCATAAGTAACATTAATACAATAATTTTTGTCTGATTTAGTGATTTGAACGTCAAAGTTAATGTAAATTAAAGTGTTTGAGCAATCATAATTCACGGTGTCTCCCCAAAATTGTCAACAATTTGTGAACATCATAAACTTATTGGAAACAAATTAGTGTGTAAAATTAGTAATTAAATAGTATACAAATTAAATCAATCAAATTGGATAAGAAATGAAACTTAGGCATGCATTTTAGTGAAGCAAGGCAATTTTGGCCCACTTGAAAAAAAATGTGTGCCCAACCTTCATTTCAAGGCCAAATTGAATGATTCATCTTGTAGAGTATTTTTTATTCATAGGTAACATTAATACAATTAAATATTTTTTATTTTTCACATATATATTTTTGTTGTTTAAGAAAAGTCCAAATTGCATGGATTTCATAGGGTAAAACACAGGGTTGGTGTGCCTCCAATAAAAAATCACACCAATAATGTTTGGGAACAAGGGAATGGACTAATAAAAACCAAATTTTTTAATTTTAATAGTCGAAACTTATAGTTTCCTAGTTAAAATCGTATAAGTGAGGTTGGATGACCTTATATTAGTACTTAGTAGGTTTAAATGTTTCCAAGGGATAGTGAAAGAGATAACACTTAGGGTTTGCAAGGTCTATTTTAGTGTTTTTCTATAATGTACATAATTTTTAGGGTTTTAATTTTAATATTAGGTCAAGTTACCTAGCTAGGTCTTGAAGATAAATATGTAAGGAGAATGGAGACAAATAGGATTAGTTCTTATTTCTTGTTTTCCAATGAAGTCTAAGTAGATGTAGGGTTTCAATGCCACTCATTTATTGGAAAATTCATGAGTAGGAATTCCCAACACACATGAAAATGGTCACTAGAATTATAGGTTTTAAGAGAATCAAGGAACTTATGGGATTCACCATCATCTAGGACCTATCTACTAGCTTTCAATATTTAAGGTCCACCCAGGTGCTAACATGTCATGACAATACCATAAGAAAATACATAGCATTTCAATGTAAACAAATATTAAAATATGAAAAGTTAAAACCAATCTCAGAAAACACACATTACCTCATAATCCATAAATTTCATCATCATGAACATCAAATCTACAATAGTTCCACCCTTCCTCAATAGTAATAGAGTCCCAAATAAGAAAAGAAAAAGGTAAAATATAGTGAACTCCTTCCTCTTGTCAGTGATGTGTTACAATTTACAAATTATAACTCTCTTCCTATTCATACATGACCTAAGGTACATTTGAAATGTGTGGGAAAATTACTCCCCACATATCATGAAGTACATCCTCATTAAATTTATGTTGTGCATGAATACTCCAAATTGGATCGGTTCAAGGGTAAAAGGCAGGGATTGTGTGCCTCAAATAAATGCACAACAAGACCTTTAATTAATTTTCAATGCAATAATGATCATTCCATCCTAAAGGTACAAACATTTTATACAACATATAATACTCATTATCCTAAAATAAATCTTACTCACTAAAATGCAATTTTACCAATTTAGTAATCCATCGTATTTGACAATGTTCAAGTTAGAACAAATATGAACTCCTGAGCCAAACCAATTACACTCTTGGTAATGCAACTTGAAATGGAACATGATTGTACAATACCTAACCTTAGGATATAAACTTGCATCATGTCTAACAAATAGCCTACATAACTATGTTTCTCACTTATACATGACTTTCACATAAGGTAAGTTGAAGCAAAACTTAGAATGTTGTATGAAATTTTAAGTATAAATATTTATGCTCAAAGTAAATATATAACAATGTAAAAGTGTGTAAAATTATTAAATAAAGAAATCTGCAATTTGAATCAATTAGATGGGTCAATAAATGAATCCTAGGCATACATTTTATTGAAGCAAGGCAATTTTGTCCAGCTTCACAAAGATGCATGCTAAGCCTTCATTTCAAGGCCAAATTGAATGATTCAACTTGGAGAGTATTTTTTTACTCATAAGTAACATTGATACAATTAATTGTTTCTAATTTAGTTATATGAAGGTTGAAGTTAATGTAAATGAAAGTGCTACAACAATCGTAGTTCATGTTGTCAACCCAAAAGCGTGAACAACTTGTGAACAACAGAAACTTACTGGAAGCAAATTAGTGTGTAAAAATAGTAATTAAATTGTATACAATTTGAATCAATCATATTTGCCAAGAAATGAATCATGGGTGTGCATTTTAGTGAATCAAGACAAATTTGGCCTACTTCACAAAAATGCATGCCCAGCCTTAATTTCAAGGCCAAATTGAATGATTCAACCTAGAGTGTATTTATTTTACTCATAGGTAACATTAATACAATTAAATATTTTTAATTTTCACATATATATATTTTTTGTTCAAGAATACTATAAATTTCATGGATTTCACAGGGTAAAATGTAGGGTTAGTGTGCCTCAAATAAATGCATGCTAGAAATGTTTGGGAGTAAGGGGATGGACTAAGAAAAATCAAACTTAAATTTTAATAGTTGAAACTTGTAGTTTCTTGGTTAAAGCCCTATAAGTAAGGATAGATGACCTTATTTTAGTAGTAATTAGTTTTAAATGTTTCCAAGGGATAGATAAAGAGATATGAGCACATAGGGTTTGCAAGGTTTATTTTAGGGTTTTACTATATTGTACATATTTTTTAGGGTTTTTTGTTTAAAATTAGGTCAAGTGACCTAGTTAAGGTTTAAAGATAACTATGTATGGATTATGAAGAAAATATGGTTAGTTATTATTTTTTGTTTGGAAATAAAGCCTAAGTAGATCTAGGGTTTCAATGCCACTCACCGATTGAAAAGTCTTGAAAAGGAATTCCCGACATACATGAAAACGGTGACTAGAATTCTAGGGTTTAAGAGAGGGAAGGAACTTATGGGTTTCACTATCCACTAGGGCCTTTTTATGAGCATTAAAAATTTAATATCCACTCAGGTGCTAACATTCCATGATAATACCTAAAGAAAATACATAGCATTTCAATGTTAATCAAATATTAAAAGATGAAAACTTAAAACTAATCTCATAAAAACAAATAGTACCTCATAAGCCAACAAATTTCATCACCATGAGCATAAGTTCCACAACAATTCTACTCTTCCTCAATAGTAATATAATTTCAAACAAGAAAAAGTAAAAGGTAAAATATAGTGAACTCCTTCCTCTTATTAGCTATGTGTTATGCTTTACAAATAAAGAGTCTCTTCCTATTTATACATGACCTATGAGAAATTTGAAATGTGTAGGGAACATGACTCCCTACATAACATGAAGTACATCCTCATTAAATTTGGGTGGACAGTAACTCATCCTCATTAAATTTTTCTTGTGCATGAATAATCCAAATTGGATTGAATTTTAGGGTAAAAGGCATGGATTCTATGCCTCAATAAATGCACACCTGTCCCTATAGTTAATTTGCAGTGCAACAATGATGATTCCATCCTAAATATATAAAATTTTTCTACAACATATCATATTCATTATCCTAAAATAAATCTTACTCACTAAAATCCAAGTCTTCCAATGTAGAAATGCATCATATGTGCCAATGTTCAATTCAAAACAAATGTGTACTCTCGAGTCAGACCAATTACACTCTTGGTAATGAAAATTGAAATTTTACATGATTTAACAATAACTAATCTTAGGATATATCCTTGCATCATGTCTTACAAATATACTACATAACTATGTTTCCCACTTATATATAACTTTCACATAAGGCAAGTCGAAGAAAAACTTATAATGTTGTATGAATATGAAGTATAAATATTTAAGTTCAAAGTAAATATATAACAATTTAAAAGTATGTAAAATAAATAAATAAAAAATATACAATTTGAATCAATTAGATTGTACAATAATTGAAGCTTGGGCGTGCATTTTAGTGAAGCAAGGCAATTTTGGCATTCTTCACAAAAGTGCATGTCAAGCCTTCATTTCAAGGACAAATTGAATGATTCAAATTGGAGAGTATTTTTTTACTCCTAAGTAGAATTAATACAATTAACTTTTTCTAATTTAGTGATTTTAATGTCAAATTTAATGTAAATGATAGTGCTACAATAATCACACTTCATAGTGTCACCCCAAGTGTGTCAACAATTTCTGAACAACAGAAACTTAATGGAAGAAAATTAGTGTATAAAATTAGTAATTAAATAGTATACAATTTGAATCAATTTGATTGACCAAGAAATCAAGCCTGCGTGTGCATTTTAGTGGAGCAAGGAAAATTTTTCTTTCTTCAAAAAAATGCATGCTCAACCTTCATTTCAAGGAAAAGTAGAATGATTATACTTGGAGAGTATCTTTTTACTCATAGGTAACATTAATACACTTGAATATTTTTTACTTTTCACATATATATCTATGTTGGTCAAGAATACTCCAAATGGCATGGATTTCATAGGGTAAAATGCAGGGTTTGTGTGCCTCAAATAACTGCACACCAGGAATGTTTGGGAATAAGGAGATGGACTAAGAAAAATCAAACTTTAATTTTATTATTTGAAACTTGTAGTTTCTTTGTTTAAACCCTATAAGGTTGGATGAACTTATTTTAGTAGTAATTAGCTTTAAATGTTTCTAGGGGATAGATAAAGAGATATAAGCACCTAGGGTTTGCATGGCCTATTTTAGGGTTTTTCTATATTGTACAATTTTTCTAGGGTTTTACGTTTAATATTAGGTCAAGTGATCTAGTTAGGACATTTCCTATAAAGAGGTTTGGGTGCCATTTTAATGAAAAAACAACATTTACTATCATTTATCAATAAGCAGTTGTATGATGGAATTTTGGTCATTTCTACCTATTAGAAAGAAGTGATGGCCATATTACATGCCATCAAAATATTGCAACCCTATTTTTAAACGTGTTATTTTTTATAAATTGTATATTCTATATAAATATCACATTTGAATTTTTAAGTCTGTGTATGAGAAAAAATATGAGTAAAGGAGAAAATAAAGAACCTTATAAACAATTTTATTCACTTAATAAAATTTTGTTTTTCTTTATAAAATTCATTTAAAGAAAAATAAAGCAATAAGTTAAAAAAAAAAAAAAAAATTGTGTTCCTCGCGATTTATTCAATGTGCATTCCACATGGATTATTTAGTGTTCATTCTTGCATTCAATGTGCATTCAACTAGCAAGCCTTGAACCTAGACAACAATGGCCACAATTGAAATAGGGGTGTCCTCTACCTTGCAAACAATTGACACATGGGGTTCCTAGGAGAAGTTCACAGTCAAATAATTCAAAGAGGGTGTTGATACATGGAGAGATACAAACAATTTTCCACTGGGTATGTTAAATATCCATAGAAGAGTAGAGGTCTATAAATTTATATTTGGAGAATTCAATTTCCAAAATGATAAGATAAATGAAGCCGTAGAAAATTATGATGATAAATCCATAAAATTATAAATATTTGGCCAAAGGGTTTACCTAGACCCTGATCTGGTTGCAAGAGAAACAAAAATTCCATGCATACGGGGAGAAATATTTAACTCTCGGAAAACCCTTAAGCTATAAAATGATTTAAATTACTAGTAAAATATGTGGGAAAAAATATTTGTTCTGAGGAATGGATGAAAAAGGCAAGATGTTCCCCAAGGACTATACAAATCCTTAATTCAAGTTTTCCTTAGGAAAATTATGAATCATCACAAGCTTGATATTTCCAGTGACTACATGAGGCTAGTTATTCATTGGGTTGAAGGTAGGGCCATAAATGTCCTTCATTTGTTGGCTTAAAAATTACATTATGCCCTACAAGAAAGTAAAATCAAGAAGGTTAATTTCAGTTTCTCAAGAACATTGTAGAGAATTATTGATTTGTATCAACCCATTGTTCACATAAGGCCCTTAAAAATTACATTAGGACATCAAAACAAAACAAAACCATACAAGAAGGACCTAAATAGACTATTTGAAGGTGTGGAAAAAAAATCGATACAATTTTCCATGTTGAAGATATAGTTTCTAGTGTTGTAGCATACTTACATGTCAGTATGGATGAATATGAGGAACAAGAAGGTATGGAACATTATATGGAAACATGTAATGATCATTTTTCTACAATAGACACAATTCCTTCTCAACAATTGGCACTTCAATATAATTTCTCTTTTATGGGTGATTCAACATCTACATCTCCAAGTTTAAATGTGCACACTCCAACATACAATTTCGATAATATATCTCTTTTCTTAGTATATGATAGAATGATCCATTACAAACAATTTTGAATGGATGATTCTTCCTCTATATACAAATGGAAGGAGAAGGAAATTATGAATGCATGAAGAAGATTGCAGTGTTGCAATTAACAATTGTTTGACAAACACCAAAATCAATGAAAGACATAAATTCCAAGAATACGATTATTAATTAATTGCTTAATCATGTATCCATAATGATAAATGAATGTATGAGATAGATGAGCTATAAGTAAATTTCAAAGAAGTCACAGGCTATGTCTAGTGAAACGATTAGTGAACTTGAAGAGGAGTTGAGAAGAACACTAGAGGTTCTTAATAGACCTCTATTGGAAACTCTAGATACTTCTAAGGCTAAATTAGTTAGGATATTGAATGAAAAATATAAATTTATTGAAGATTTAAAGGTTGAATTTGCAAATAAATCTAAACAGGACCACAAAGACATGAATGACAAGTTGAAGAATACAAGAAAAAAGTGACTAAATTGGAGAAAAACTATGATAGGTAAGCTAGTAAGTTGAAAAAGAGATATCTTGAAATTATCTAGGTAGAACACAACATTAAAGAAATCCAAAAGGAAAATTATCGGCATAGTGAAGAAGGGGGGGTATTGAGAGTGGGGATAAAGGTAAGGGTAAATTTATAAGTTAGGATACATGAGTAAAACAAATTCCTTCAATGGACTTGGAGAAATGCTAGCTAAAAGCATGAGTGAATGCTTTACATGACACTATCTTAGCCATGAGTTCTGTGGGTGATATATATTCCTCACTACCACTTGTTGAATCATTGAAGAAGTTAGATGAGAGAGAAAAAAAATTACAAAGCTACACAACAATCTCATGAGTAGCTGAAAAGCACAACATTTTGGATGTGACATGGAGATACAAAATTTGAAATCCCATATTTTTTATTTGTAGCAACAATTACATAGGCCCACACATGAGGAAATATTGTTAGGAAAAATATTTTTAGGAGTAAATAGATCATCAATGCACAAGAAACATATAAACACATATGAACACCGAGATTTTAGGTGGAAACCCAATGTGGGAAAAAACCATCATTGTTTTCATCTTTGTCTTCTTCTTTTATTATAAGGAAAAAATTCATTACATATTGTACTATTGTAGAGTAGACTTACCAGCTCGTATACACCCACCTATAGGAGGCTACAAGCTCCACTAGTTCTCTAGCACCCACTAGAAGGGAGATACAACCCCCTGGTCTCATTTACTAGCTCCTACCATAAGGGAGATCCTACCCCCTGAACAAGTTTACCAACTAGCACTGGAAAGAAGCTCTAACTCCCTTATTGAAGGATCCAACCATCAACACCCCTCATGGACCCATTTCATAATATCTCATACTCGATCCACCCATCTCAAATACACATAAAACATGTAGGCCACTGTTCATGAAAATTTCACACTAGATCCACAACCAACATTATGCTCAATACCAATTAACCACTCTAAAAATAAATATTCAACCAAATCATCTAAATCATTGAACAAACCAAGAATCATAGAATATTGAATCAATACTAAATCACCATAACCAGATCATACAAATGAATAAGCAATCATCAATATACCAAGCCATAAATCAATTCATTGAGTAACCAGTCATGAATAAAGATAATAATGCAAAACCTGATCATATTTACTTCAAAATCTATACATGATCGTCTTGACGAAAAGCTACGTATATACGTGTATTGAAGCCCCAAAAATTGGGTCGACAACAAGGGGGATACCCACCCGGTCTGGACCTTGGTTGGCAACTCCTTATCCGTTTGGTATAGCGGGTCCAACTGGGGATAATGGGACCAGTTTCCAATCTAGGTGTGTGTGTGCAGATTGGAGTTGCTATTAAGTTCCTATTCAAACTAACTTTTCAATCTAACTCTATGCTATTGTAATCTAATGAAAATAGCACATCAATCTATCTAAACGGGATGTTATTCTTTATTATGTGATCTAAAGAGTTCAAATAATAACTGGTAATAAATATCATTCAGCGATTATAAGAATGGAAATCAATCAAGATGAACCACTTTGCATAAAAAGTTAGGCAAAATAGTTGTGAACAACGTATCGCATAATAAGTTATTCACACATTAAACATAAATAAATGGCTCCACCGTACAAAAGTGCCAAATGGTAACACAAACATTCATGTAATAACATATAAACAACTAAAAACTGTATATTGCTTTAAGAATATAAGCAAAAATGGTCAAGAGATAAAAGTACCATTTATGACTGGTCCTACTCATAAGCTTCAAGCAACAATGATTTATCTCTCCTTGTTCTAATATCTACTAAGAGTACAGAAGTGCAACATCAGTAGCAGATACCAAATGCAAACATCAATAAATCTTGATCCGTTCATTCATCAAAAGCTCCTCTGAGGGTGCAAAAGTGCATGTTCTGAGGACAAGTTTTTGACAAATTTCTGGACTTGCGAATGACTAAGCAAGTTAGGGACCTTTCTTTCTGAACAATTTTCTTAGCTCATCGAAAATTGCCTCCGTTCTTTGATCCGGGCCTTTCTGGTGCGTTTTTCGCCTTTAGCGCCTTTTTCTTTACCGGGTATAAGCTTCAGGATTTTTTGTAAACATGCTGCTTTTGTGAGCTTTTGACCCTGAGTGTTGAGTCGGCTATTGATGTCAGCATCTGTTCAGAAATGCTCGGGAATCTGCGGTTCCCTTGCATGCAGTATCCGTTTATGAGGGCATCTCTTCTCTGTCTCCGAGCGTTGACGCTTTCCCATTTTCTTTAGATGTTTCCTGTTTTTCGTTCCTGCAGTTCATGCAAAGGAAAAGAGTAATGAAAATAAATATTGACACGAAAGCTCTAAGCTCTACGAATGTATAAAATAATGCCACCCATTGTGAACTGACTCTTCGAAAAACACAAAACTATCCTTCATTAATACTTTGGCGTACATTCATTAATTTTCTTTAAGGTGCGCATCCAATTTTTTGGTTTACTGACAGCTTTTCTTGAATGTTGAGCCGAGGAAAATTTGCGATGGGCGATTTCTGCAACTTACATTACGTTATCACGTTATCGCATTTTGTCAAGATTGTGATATCGCAGATCACAGATTGTAGCATCGCAGCATCACGTTTATCGCAAGATCGCAGATCGTGTTAAATCATTGTGTGTTGTTTATGCGATGTTGCGACATGCGATGTCGTATATCGGCCATCGGAGATTTCTTAAGATCTTCATTTATGGGCGCTTCTTAATGTATGCGATGCAATGAATTTCGCGTCGCTTTTTCGCAATTTTTATTGTGCTCATAAAGAAATGTTCTACTCTCTTCTCGTGATGCAATATATTTTTAAGGAGTATAATACAAAAAAAAATTGAATTTTTTACTAAGGGTCCCCACTTGTTTTATGTTATTGCTAATACTAAAGAAGGAGGGGGGTTGTTGGTGGCCACAACAATGGAAATTCACTTGGAAGAACAAGTTATCTCTGCTTTTCTTATTGAATCTTAACTTCCAAAACAGAAAAATTTTCATAAATCTAAATTTTGTTATGGACAGATGGAGTACATTATGCCTTATCCTATCAATGACATTTTGTTTCAACCTCTTTTTATTCTAATTTGTTTGCTTCCTCAGGCTTGTCCTTGTATTTACATCAGCCATTACTTGGTCTTGTAAAGATAAAATAAATTTTTCTCTGTGTGCCAGTTTTTAAAATATGCTCGTTTGTCATAGGTAGAGC
>APFE030765741.1:172995-289127 GCA_000404065.3 Pinus taeda
AAAACCACATTGACACTTTTTCTTTGATTTTCTTTTTATTCTTAAAGAACAATGTCTGTTTGTAGCCAAATTAATGACACAGTCATTCACTTGATTTACACTCTTGCTGAACAAGCTGGCTCGTGATGAGACCCCTTGTCTTTTGATTTTAACAATCTTGAGTCATTGCCCTGTTTTGATGGACAGTATTGGCAAAGTCAGCAAGTTATAATATCTGTGATCATGATAAGCCGGCTCGTGATGAGACCTCTTATTCTTTAAGATATAGTGTTTATTGGATTGTTCCTCTGAATGCTGCGATTTTTCTTTAATTAGGGAGGAAGTCATTGTTTTCCTTAAGAAAGCTCTGGACGACAATAATAGAGTTTGAAAACAGTTGTTTTACAGAGAATCTTTATTTTGTTATTGATACCTTTCATTGTGCTGATATAAAACAATTTCTTTGCTAAAGGTTGCTTTCGTCAAACTTTTTGAAGTTGAAACTAGTATCATATCTAGGCTAAAGTTTTTAACTGTATCTGTCAATAATAAAGACCAGATTCTAAAAAAAACAATTTTCCATTTATACAAGCGGAAAGCTCAAAATCTTAAAAAGAATTGGTGTCTTTTTCGTGAATACCTATAGTAACCATTTACAACTGTTTTTATTTATAAAAAAGAAAAGAAAAACTATTCTACAAAATAGAAGAATAATCTTCTATGGAAAATATATTTTAAGGATTTGTCCATTAACAGGAAAATGATCCCTTCTACCTTCTAAATCCTATAAGACAAACGTTGATGGACCTATGACTTCAACAATCTGAAAAGGACCAAGTCACATCTTTTGAAATTTCGTATGTTTGCCTTTTTCTTCATGTGCCTTATCCCATTTTAAAACTAAATCCCTCATTTGAAATTTTTTTCTGGTCATTATGCTTGAATCAAAAGAAGATTTTATTAGCTTGATGATGAGCATGGGTTTTCTTAGCTTGTTCTCATTGTTCTTCTAATTTAATTATTTCAATTTGTCTTAGTTGTATGGAGGAAGTAGGTACTTCATCAATGTATTGTATTAAAGACAAGGAGGGAATGACTAAGTGAGTTGGAAGAACCACTTTTTTCCCATAAACTAAATTAAAGGGAGAAGTGCCGATCGAAGCTTTTTTCGTTATTCTATCTACCCATAAAGCATTTACCAAAGCTTTATGCCAATTCTTTTGCTTCTGGTCAACTGTTCTTTTAATAATCCTGATTAGGTTTTTATTTGTCGACTCAGCTAACCCATTACCTTGCGGATAGTAATTGGCCAAATATTTTAGTTTCAACCCTCTTTTAAGTGCAAATTCAGTCATTGCATTTCCAGAAAAGTATGATTCATTATCAAACATTAAAGCCGATGGCAATCCAAACCTAGTGATTATAAATTGATCTATGAATTCAATAATATTTTCAGAATTGGATGTCTTGAGAGGAACTGCTTCTACCCATTTAGTAAAATAATCTGTTGCTGTGAGGATGTATCTATGTTGCTTAGAAGAGTGAGGAACGATCTCACCTATTATGTGCAAGCCCCACTGAGTGAACGGTTTCTCGATGTTTACCGGCTATAGTGGCAGGGATGGTTTCTTTTGTCCTCCAGCAATAGTTTGGTAGACTTGACATTTCCTGATGTAACTGTGTGAGTCTTTGAACAGCGTAGGCCAGTAATATCCTGCACGTAAGATTTTATGTGCAGTAGCGTCTCAGCATAGTGTCTGCCTGCTGGTCCGTCGTGGAGTTCCTACAAAAAATTTTCAGATTTAGTTTTTCAAGACATCTAAGAAGAACATAATCATAATTCTTTCTAGAAAGAATATCATTTATGAGCTGATATTGTTTAGCTTTCAATCTCATATCTCTTTTCTTAGTGTGATCTAGGTGTGATGGAGCATATCCATTCTTAAGATAATAAATGATGTCAGCATACAATGATTCTACATCATTTAGGCTTACCTCACACATTTGTACCTCTTCAGATGAAATTTCAGAAATTTTCGATGCTCCAGCCAACATTTTGCAGAAGCCTTGACCTCTTACAATGTTTGATGGTTTGATTTCAAGGTCGTATGCCTGTAAAGAAGTGATCCAATTGGCCCTTTTCTCACCCACATCCTTCTGTACTAGAAGATTTCTTACCGCTAGAAATGGTACTATGATCTTAGTACGGGTTTTAAGTAAGAAAGGTCTGAAATATTTGATTGCTTTGAAAACAACATAGGCCTGTTTCTCCACGTTTGAATAATTGAGTTCGGTACCTTGTAAATTTGAGCTAAAAAACGCAATTGGGGCTTCCGCTTTTTCTTGATTTTCTTGAGTTAGAATTGCGGCATATGATTTCTCTGAGGCAAATGTGTATAAAATAAAAGATTCTGAAAAATTTGAGGTTGCTAAAGATGGAGCATTAATAATAGCTTGTTTGATCAGGTTGAATGCTTCATGTTCATCTTGACCCCATTTAAAATTCAAATTCTTTTTAATCATGTTTTGCAAAGGAGACACAATTCGTGAAAAATTTGGGACAAATCTCTTTACAAAATTGATTTGACCAAGGAAAGATTGCATGGATTTTTTATTATGAGGTAGGGATATTTCAGAAATTTCTTTGATTCTGTCAGGATCAATGTGAATACCATATTTTGACACTATGAATCCTAGAAGTTTTCCTTCACTTAATGCAAAAAAATATTTCTTTGGGTTAAGTGAAATTCCATACCTTAAAAATCATTGAAAGATTTGTTTTAAGTCTTTGAGATGGTCGCTTCTCTTCTTGGAGTACACTGTTATATCATCCAAATAAATTACTACAGACTTATTGACTAAACCCTTGAATGCGATGTCCATGGCTCTCTGAAATGCAGCGCCAACATTAATCAAACCAAATGGCATCTTCTGATATGCGTATGTGCCCCATTTAGTTCTAAATGTGGTTTTCAACTGATCATCGGGACGTACCAGCACTTGATTATATCCTGAAAATCCATCTAAGAAAGTCATCAGTTATGAGCTTGCTACTGCCTGTAGTATTTGTTCCATAGGTGGAAGAGGAAAATTGTCTTTTTGACAGGCTTGGTTAAGATTCCGAAAATCGATACAGATTCTAATATCCTCGTTTTTCTTTCTAACGGGTACCATATTGGAGACCCATTTGGAATGTTTGACGGGGAAAATTATTCTGGCTTTTAATAACTTATTTAGCTCAGTTTTTATCTGATTTTCTAAATTGGGGTGGATCTTTCTCAGTTTCTGTTGGACAGGTTTTTCGTTATTGATCATAGGGATAGTATGCTGAATGATAGAAGTGTCGTATGTCTTTAGTTCATCATAATTACAGGCAAAAACATTTTTATATTGTCTCAAAAGACGAATATACACTAATTTTTCTTCAGGGGCTAGGCCGAGGCCTAGGTTAACGTTTTGTGGTTTATCATCGGTTCCTAGGTTTACTAATTCGTAGTTCAAGGTTGGACTGTAGACATTTGAATTGGTAGACCTTTTAAATCGATTTTTCAAATCGTATAAGTCTTCTAACTTAACCACCGATTTAGGTATAGCATTATCAATGTTATTTTGTTGTATTTGTCGATCGTGATGGTCTTCGTCAATTATTTGATTGGAGTAGGATCCTTCAGAAGTGAGGAAATTTACGATATCGGGATCATCATTGAATACTCTCCAATTTGTAATGTTGTCAGGGATGGACGGTCTAAAGATTAATTCTATTGAGAATCTATCTGGACTAAAATATTTGGAGGGAATAAGCTCAGAGGCTACGTTAGCCAAAAGGTCTGCACTCGCGTTTTGGAGTCTCGGGATTGAAGAAATATTAAATGCTATGAAATGCTCAGTCAGATCTTGTACTAAAGATTGATAGTGTTTTAAATGACCTAATAAGCAATGTATAGTGTTATGTACCTGTTTGACGACAATCTCAGAGTCTTCGAAGACTTGAAGATACTTGACGTTCAACCCGATTGCTTTGTACATGCCTTGCACCAAGGACTCGTATTCTGCTATATTGTTTATGCAGTCGAATTCGAGTCTACATGTAAGCATGGTCTTATTTCCTTCTGGACTAATCAGAACGCATCCTGCTCCTGCTCCTTCCTTAGATTTAGAGCCATCAAAATATAATTTCCAAAACAAAGATGTATTTACAGGTTTATCTAAAAAATTAACACACTTTGAACTATCAGTTTGGGAAAAAATTTCGACTTGGGACAAAACTGAATTTTCCAAGTAGGGTGATGTGTGAGCATTGAAATTGCCGAGAAAGGAATCTACCGAGTAATTGCCTATGATACTGCTATTATACGCTATTGTTTCATTTTCTCCCTCTAATTCCATTACTATGTACTTCTGGTGTAATTCTCGTTCAACCTTTATTTGATTTAGTTTACCGTTGTAGGGTAACCACATGTGCGACCAGTCGGTTGCAAAGTATCCATGGAGTTTTTCGGACCAATCTCTGCTAAGAATTAGGCCATAGAATTCTGGGATATCAGCCACTAAAATGTCAATAACCTCACATATCTTCGGGTTGGATGACAATCTTATGGTTACTTGATTAAGTTCACCAATCACTTCGACTTGAGATCGATCCAGTTGAACTATGCGCACTGCAGATTTTTGTGGTTGAACATTTAACTTGGCACATACTGATCTGGGTAAGATATTCGATGAAGCACCGGAATCTACCAAACAATTGTGCACATTTTTATTGAAAATTTCATAAGTGAGAAGAAACGAGGGAGTATGAGATCTTGATCTCCCTCCAATTAAGGCGATGTCATTTGGATCAATCTTATTGATCGCGCTAGTTGGAGGTCCTCCCATGTTTTGGGAAGCTTGAGAGAGTACAGCGGTAGGCAAAGATGAAATAGGCATGGCATGTATTTCTTTCATCATTATCTTCTGTTGATGTTTTAATTTGCTCAATTCGTAAAGGATAATATTAGCCCTAGTCTTTTTCATGTCATCAATGATATTGTATTCCATTTCATCCAACACTATCAATGTTTTTGATGGAGTTGTTTGATCTGCTTGGACTGGGCTAGGTTGGGTCGCTTTAGTGGTCGTTTTCTTTGTTGCGAATTTATCTTTTGTTGCAGGGCTTGCGCTTTTCTGCTTAGAGGTAGTTTGGGGAGGATCAAGTTGATTTCTGCTTCGTGTGCTAACTGGAAATACTTCTTGATCTTCTTCTTGTGGGAGGATGAAATCCCACATTCCTTGTAATTCCACAACTTCTTCGTCATCAGTCTGCCCTTCAGTGGCACTTTCTTCTTCTTCCTCTTCCTCGGATTCAGCATTTGAAATGGCATTGGGTGGTTTTGCATCCGTCGAAGGACCTCTTTTAAAAGCTCTGTAGGGATTTTTTGAAGAAGCTTCTGCTACTTGTTATTTTATGTCAACCATCTCATTAGACATGGTCTTCAAAACTTTCTGCAATCCTTCCAAATCGAAAGGGTCTTTTGCTTGTTTCTTTTTTTAGTCTTCTTTGAAGGTGACTTTTTTAGATTTGCGTTCCTCTATCGCGGATCTTTTTTCCAGGGCTATTACGCATTTCTCTACTGTTATCGCCTTTGTCATGTTTTCAACTAAGGTTGTTTTATTTGCTCTATCCACGAAGATTGCTGTGTTTGATGGTAGAGCAGTAATATACCATTCACATCGTACTTCTTTGATGGGTTGGGAAGCAGTGGGAATTTTGTTGAGAATTTTATTGAACTGTAAATTGAAATCTTTGATAGGCTTCTTAGCTTCGGCTTTAAGATTGGATAGGTCATTGATTAACGTTGTTGTTGATCTGTCATCACCGAACTTGGTAAGGAGTTGATTCTAGAAGATATCCCAACTTGTGACAGACCCAGAGGGTAGTGAAAAGTACCACGACACGGCTGTCCCTTGCAGTGTATAGGGAAAAAGCCGAACAACAGCGTCTTCATTAGTAACTTCGTTGAGATTGATAGAAAGCATGAAATTGTTTATGTGTTCTTTCGCTAGCATGCCTGCTTCTGGATTGAATTTGGGCAGCCATTTCTCAGGATGTGCCGGTATTGGACTCAAGGGGGCAGGCATTAAAACTACTCCAGGGTTGTTCCATGGAGACTGGGCCATCGTTGAGCTGCTAGTAAAGGAAAGTGCAGAAGATGATCCCTGTGGCTGGGAGATAAGGATACTATGATCGTAGATGATTGAAGAGGGGTTGTGGGAGTTCTGGTAGATGGATGGATGATGGTTTGGAATGGAGGTGTGGGTGGTTGACTTCGCGGTGGGGTAGTTGAAATGGATGATGTAGACGAAAGAGTCTCACTGTCAGACTCTTGCGGTAATTTCATCGCTCTTTTCTTGGTGGGAAGAGGCAACTCAGTTGGCTGAATGCCAAATTTTTCACTCTTTAACCTGGTTAGGTGTTGAGCAGGATTGTACTGCGAAGTCACACTGCTTTGAGATTTATCAGACCTCTGAGGAGAAACGAAAAATCCCTGGAGTTTGGGAATAAAAGATTCAACTTCAGGAGGTTCAATGGTGGATTGGTCTGAAATATTAGATTGTGTAGCAGTGGTCGATACTCGAGTGACTTCTGACTCTGGATTCAGATGTACTTGGGAAGTCGGGGGAGATGATGAGGGCGATTTACTCTCAGAATGGTATTTAGATTTTGATTTAGGTGCCATTCATAGTTTAGGCCCTCCTTCTAGCGCCAAATATGTTGAAGCCCCGAAAATCGGGTCGACAACAAGGGGGATAACCACCTGGTCTAGACCTTGGTTGACATCTCCTTATCCGTTTGGTATAGCGGGTCCAACTGGGGATAATGGGACCAGTTTCCCAATCTAAGGGTGTGTGTGTGTATGTGCAGGATCAGATGTTTCATATCTAAAAGTTCCTATCTAAACTACTTTAATCTAACTCTATGCTATTGTAATCTAATGAAAACGACACATATAATGTATGCTAACCCGGGTTGTAATTCTTCTATTATGCGATCTAAAGAGATTTCATATAATAACTAGTAATAAAGATCATTCAGCGATTATAAGAATGGAAATCAATTAAGATGAACCACTTTGCATAAAAAGTTAGGCAAAACAGTTGTGAATAGCATATCACATAATAAGTTATTCACACATTAAACATAAATAAATGGCTCCACTGTACAAAAGTGCCAAATGGTAACACAAACATTCATGTAATAACATATAAGCAACTAAAAACTGTACATTGTTTTAAGAATATAAGCAGAAATGGTCAAGAGATAAAAGTACCATTTATGACTGGTCCTACTCATAAGCTTCAAACAACAATGATTTAATTCTCCTTGTTCTAATATCTACTAAGAGTACAGAAGTGCAACATCAGTAGCAGCTATCAAATGCAAACATTAATAAATCTTGATCCTTTCATTCATCAAAACCTCCTCTAAGGTGCAGAAGTGCATGTTCTGAGGATAAGTTTTTGACAAATTCCTGGACCCTTCTCTAAATTCATGAGAAGGGTTTAAATACTACTAACTAAATCTAATAATAGTTTCTTTACAAAAAATCAGGGTGCGGTTTTCAAATGACCGCCCTTTTTCTAATCTAATAAGCAAAAATAAAATTAAAAACAAACTATTTCTGTATCTGGTCTTTAAAGCTGCATGTATTCAACATTTTTTCAAGGAGAGTTGGTTGGTTAACTTATGCTTTGAGCTGGGCTGAGAAAACGGAATCAACGAGTGCTGGCACCACCTTTTTAGCTGCATTTATGATACATTTCACGGTCATCCACTGACTATGCGGTTTTACCAAATATGTCCAATAACATTCCCAATTTAATCTTTTTAGTGCTTGGACTCCTTTTTCCTTTTCTTGTGCTTTCTGCTTCCAATTCTCCTATAATTTTGATTTGTTTGGTAAATATCCCGAAGTAGTTTCAGCGATTAAATTTTCTCTGTGCAAATTTTCATTTATACAGTCAATGAGAATACCTGTTGTCGTAGCTGTTGTTCTTGCCGCTTTTTCTGCTTCTTTGATTTGATCATCCCACTTACTACAGAGCAACTCTTTATGATTCTCATTTATCCTGGGTGCACCTGCCTCTTTTCCCTCATCTCTATCCTGCCAAGTTAGATAATCAGTCACCTGTTTGTCAGCCAGATCATAGTCACTTCGTAATTCGACCACTTGATTAGTGATCTTATCACTCATCTCGCAATAGTAACTCCATTGTGATATCTTTTGTCCCAACACTTCTTGTTGTTGCAGTAGTTGTTCTTTCAATGCAATAGATTCTAAAATAAACTCTGTAAGCTTAGGCTCATCTTTATGCATCTCTTGTAAACTTTGCAATTGTTTTCCTTTCTCGTCCAGACTTCTTTGATAACCTATTTGCATTTGCTGGAAATCTTCCCGCAACTTTTCAAGCTGTTTGTGTGCCTCATTATTAGCATTGGCCTGTTGCAATTGTTGTTGTAGTAACTGTATTTGATCTTCTTGTTCTTTTAACAGTTGTTGTACTTCTGATGCTTTGTCAATAGTCGCAGAAGCATATGCTCCTGCGATCTGCGACAGTTTAGTGAGATTTTCAGTTGGATTACTGTTGGGGTCTTTCCATAAGACGTCCAATTGCTCAACGTCTTGATGCAGTGTAGTTTCCAACTTTCTTTTCTTTCTCTGTCTCCTTACTACTGCCTTATGTTGAGGACTATAAAAGATGTCTAGAGGAGGAATTTCTTCCATATTAAGTACAAGCTCTAAAGATGGAGTGATAGGAGCATGTTCTTTTTCTAGGATATTGTTGACAATGATTGGGATTACCCTTCCTGCAATCTGAGTATTGGTCGTAGGTGTTTTTGGGATTTTCCCTTCAAGATTTATCATTTCATTGAAGGTTTCCCATTCCTTATCCAGCTCGGTTATGACAGGTGGCGATTTGGTAATGAGAGAGGGAGGATCTTTTTGCGAGCAGGTAATAACTTACTGTTGCAAAATTTCCATTGACTGAGCTGTGTCTTTAGCTGCCTCTTCACTCTTATTTTGGTCGTTCCCGGATCTTTTAGAATGTCTAGATACTTCTTGCGCAGACTTAGATTTAGATCTGGAACTGCTTGAATTTCCACTGAGGCTAATGCTTGGAGTTGGCTCTCTAGCAGGTAATTGCAGCTTTTCTAAAGGAATAGTGGCCAATCGTTTTTCCCTGTATACCTTGAAATTTTGAAAGTCTTCTGGAGATAATTGTGATTGGGCTTCCCGCAAAATTTCTTGAAGCGAGTCTTTATTTTGGAATAAGTCATCAAATAAATCCTTTTTTCCAAAGAATACTTTCACCTTGACTGTAGTTGTGAAATTATGATAAATTTCATTTAGGTCAAATGGTCTTGCTGGGATTTTAAATAACTGCAGATGTGTTATATTTTGGATTTTTGTAAATGCATGACCTACATCGAACAACGAAAAGGCCCCACAAACCACAGGAAACTGTGGCCATATGGCCTTCTTCTTGTCCTTTAAATCCTTTGTTAGGCCGCCTTCTGAACAGGTTTGATATGCAATTTCTCGAGCCAGAAGTTTATCGGGGATATACAAAGGTAAAACATGGGGGGGGACAATGCTTCCAAATACTCTAACATAGGTGAATAATTCCTCCCTGAACAGTCTTGCGATGGGGATGATATCTATCTGTGCCTCAAGTGAGCACCTCGGGGGGTCTTTATTATATAACATTCTATACAATGGTAGGACAAGCCTGTGACAAATTTGATAGAAATGGGGAATGAACTGGGAGTCCCATAATATCTTATGATAAACATGGATGGGTAATGGGTCCTGAGTTGTCCATTTCCAACCCATAACAGGAAATTTAAAAACAGAACAAATTGAATCCATAACATATGTGGATAGGTAAAAAGGAGGATAGATCCTTTGAGACATGGATCTTTTAGACCGGTAATTGAGAATAACCTTGACTAGGTTATCAGAAAAGATCTTGGCCCAATATACAATTATGGCATTTGTGGCAGCATCTATTAACGGTAACCATTCAGATGAAAACTTATTGATATCTGGCTTCCCAAATAATCTACAGAGCATGGTCGCAGCAAAAGAATATGGGGAGGTGAGGGAACCAGTGTTGTACTTACCATTTTTGTCTTTTTTGAGCGGTTCATCTTTTCTAGACCAATCCTTGGTGGTCTTTGATAGGTTCGGGTTCTCTGCCATGAATGTTTTAATGAATTGCGTATTGTAAGCTTCCTGTGGCTCAGGAAGATGATACATGAGCTTTAAATCTTGTGCATCAAATGATCCGATGAGCCCTTGTCCTTGAACCTTGAACTGTCTTTCTTTCATTTCCGCATTATCAAGTATCCACTTGATCATGTCCATATATGGGAGAATTTTGGGCCTTGCTGCTATCCTATGTAGGAATGAGCATGTTAAATCTTCTAGGGATGCTTTGGAAGAACCCTGTGAGTCTGAGCCAGTGGTAACATTCATTATTCTGGGGTTTTCTTCTTCAAGTAGTCTGTACATGCCCTCCCATGTTGATATCCCTGCGTCTCTGTTGCAAGCTGTGTCTGTGTATAAAGGTGCCATTCCTTTCATCTCGGAGCTCTAAGCTTTATTCTTCTTTCCCATTTCTTCTTGCATATTTCTTTGTATAGTCCTCTGTTCTCTGTCCCTGCGGCTCACAAGTGAAGTGGAAATGACTGATCAAGAAAGGTGATGGGAGAGTTTTAAATGCAGCAGATACATCAAATATGTCACCTTACGTGAAATAATTCTTTGAAAAGCACGCGCCTATATTTCATTAATAACTGATAGTTGATCCTTTTGTTATCATTTAAAGTGCATGATCTTGAGTCAGATTATGGTAAGTGGCTTTTCTTGAATGGTGTGACCGAAAGATTCGTGATGGAGTGATTTTGTGATTTTCTTCGTAACTTCGTAGATTGCGACATCGCATTATCATACTATCACATTATCGCACCATCGCGCTATTGCAAATATAACGTCGCAAAGCTGGTTTGGCTTAATATCGCAACCATCGTTTGATCGCGATATCGCATCGTCGCAGATCACAGAATTTTTACATTTGCCAAATTTCATTAGCCTATTTCCTACGATATGCGATATCGTGATCGGAGTTATCGCAAATTGGTAAATCTTGAAGTTTTTTATTATTAGTTTTTCTATTGTGATGCAATAGCCAAATGATAGTACTTTACTATCATTTTACGATGCGGCTTGTTTCTTTTTAAAGACCTTTTTCTTATTATAAACTTAGGTTTTTTAAAGTAATCAAAAGATTTTCCTAAGCTTATGATGGTAACCTTATTTTGAAGAAAGGAAACTCTTGCTTTTTGAAAAATTTAACTAAGGGTCCCCATTCATTTAGTATTCTGGATGACACTTAAATGAAAAAAGGGGGGGGGTTGTTGCTGGCCACAACAGGTATAAGGCCAGAACAAAGTGAAGAAGCTAAGAGGAATGAGTCTTCAACGCATAAGTCATGGCAGGACTACAGAGGACTCCTAGCCTACTCAAATTGAAGCAGCATGGGCAACAAATGTCAGTGAGGTGCTAACTACGATGCCCATGTAAAGGATGGCTCTACCATCATGTCATGATTTTTGAAAATCGGCGAGTGAAGATGGCTTACGAACCATAACACGATGGGATCGACCCTATGGCAGATGTACTGACAGATGGAGGCTAGTATGCATGATGCAACGGAAAAATGACGTCCCTAACCTGCATGCCAGTGAAAAATGAAACCTGCCATGACGGGTCAGCAGTCGTGGAACCGTCTCGAAAAAGTCAAAAATGTCGAAACTATCCTGAAAGGAAAACCATTCTCGACACTCCAAGCTCCCAAGTTAAAAGTCACATGAGACTAAACAAAATAAAATTTTGAAAAAAATTGCATTTTCAAAACTTATAAAAGGGATTTTGGACTCACCATTTTTACCAATTGAGTTGGAGAGAAAATATTTGGAGCCAAAGGAGCAAATTTCTCGTGTGCCAAATTCGACCGTTCAAATTCTTCACAATCTTCCAGGTAACTCTTACACTTAGCTTGCAATTCATTGTGACTAGTTTTAGGATTTTCCATTGATGTTTCACCGTTGAACTATTGTTCAAAATTTCACCACGGCGTATACGCGGGTTGATAATATGAAACCCGCATACACGCGGGCCCTATACGCAACTGTGTATACAGTAACCCGCGTATATGCCGTGAGCTAATTTTAATAAAAAACTAACAGTTGAAACTCAATTTTTTCTCAGGATGCCAATCACATGGCGTGAAAGAGAACATGCAGCAGTGGATAATGAAGTTATGAATGATCCTGAAGCCTTGGATGCTTTACGAGGATGCGACTTGCTCAAATTTTTCAAACTGCCGTACATGAAAGCCAATGTACGACTGCTTGAAATGCTCATTGACTATTGGGATGTCGAGGAGGAAGCCTTCATGATTGATCAAATGCCACTCAGAGTAGAAGTGGAGGATATTTATTTTATCATGGGCCTTTCTCGAAGGGGATAGGTAGTACAGTCCCGGGGCAGGACACGGAGCAGTCTCACTATAGAGGACTATGCACAGATACACTACCCAAGACATCCCAAGAAAGTTGGGAGCCAGATCTTTGTTGCACACGTGGAAAGTTTATCGCTAAGGATCATCCTTTTCACCATAGCTCGAGTGAATGGATCGTCCTCTTTGTATCAGGCATCATGACTCACCATGATCGTGGCAGTGGATTGCCTCACTACTATGTTTGACTGGTGTACTCCTCTTCTGGCCAGCATGAAGAGCCAGCTCACTTCTATTAAGAGTGGACAGACCAAAAAATTTGGCTACGGGAATATCTTGTGCACTTTCTTCTTCGAGAGGATTCTCGCACTCCGCCCCAGGGTATCAGTTTCCATCAGCACCCCATGCGATCCACGCATGGGCCGGTGGGCTGATATGATGAAATGTCTGTAGGGTGGGGAGGTTCCTAGGACTGCTTTTGATGATGACTTCTTTACCTGGTGGTATTAGCAGATCATCGCCGTAGACGACTACCCCTATGCTAGGCTGGACTTCGGAGGAGATCCTGACCTAGAATTACCGCCAAATGCAGCATGGGGCGAGATTGGTAAGGATTTTTTATTTTATGATTTTTTTTGAATTTTTCAAATATAATAATGCATTTTGCAAAATATTTTTTGATGAGATTCAAATGACTAATATAATGATCATGATCCATACATTGGGCTAGTGTGACCAGATGGACTCCCGCGGCACAGACGATGCGTCCGAGGAGCCGAAGAGGCGGCTGCTGAGACAGAACGGACTCTACACAACGTCTAGCGACACTTGACGAGACTGAGATGTCGTGTACCGATGGCTGCTATAGAGTACCTTCTTGAGGATATGTAGCGTCATGTGGATGGCATGCCACGTGATTGGGTTCGCACTTTTCGACGTGTAGCCAATACGATAGTTACCTACTTGGCCACTCATCCTGAGCTGGGGCATCAAATATGCCGGATATGATTATGGGCATTTGAGTCCTAATTTTGTATCTTTTTGGAAAACATATGTACACTCGAGATACTTTTATGATGATGATATATATATATATATATAATATATATATAATAGTACTTTTTGATGCTTTGATTTTATGATGAATGATTGATGTGCCAGTCTATGCTTGAATACGGATAGAATCAGCTAACCAATTAGAATCTTGGAATGGCAAAATTAATAAACAAATGATCTTTGCAACAACCTCACCCTTAAATATTGGCGATATAAACATGGATCCCTTACCCAATAAATGTTATTTAATTGAGACACTATCAATTGAGAATCGAGATAAACTACCAACGAGTCAATCTCATAAGAGATTGCCTCGGATAGTAAATTAATAATGGAAGTATACTCAGCCATATTATTTGAGGCAGGACCAATGCATACACCTCTTGATACCATCAATTCACCAGTTGGATAATAAAGTACCCAAGCTGCGGAAGCGAGATTCCGAGTGTGCCGACTAGCACCATCGGCGAACCCAAAATGGACCAAGTCATCCATCAACACCTACAACAACAGACCCAAAAGTGTTGACATCAAAAAACTCTCGATGATATATGTACAAATATACATAATATACAAAGAAGCCATTGCCTAGTCACTACTTAAGCAAAGTACTTCTTTACGTAGAGCCCATTTCGGGGCTCTACCAACTTGTTTCCCTCAAAATCGATTAACTCATATGACCCTTTTTCTAAAACTCGTTTAATAATGAAAGGACCATACCACATAGGCTTAAACTTGCCTACCCCCAAGGCATATTTATCTTGGTCATAGACTAAGACAAGGTCGCCTTTAGAAAAGACTCGAGGATGGACAGATTTATCATACTATGTTTTGACCCTTTTCTTATGAGCCTCATTCATCATGGCGGCATCTCAACGCTGCTCATCGAGATGTTCCAAGTGAAGGAGGCACTCTTCGAGACTTGAAGTCTCTGGAAGGAGCTCTACAGCTAACTTGAGAGATGGAATTTTACATTCGATTGGAAAGATAGATTCCATCCCGTAAACCAACTGAAAAGGTGTAAAACCAGTAGCAATCTTTACGGAGGTCTGGTAAGCCCAAAGAGACGAATACAACATAACGTGCCAATTGGACCAATTTTTGTCGATTGTCTGTTGGAGTATTGTCTTAAGAGTTTTATTGACTGCCTCAACTTTTCCATTGGCCTGAGGATAATATGGAGACGAATGCTCTTGGTAGAAACCTAATTTAAGAGCCAATTCAGACATCAGTTGATTCTGGAAGTGACTGCCATGATCAGTGACAATCTCTCTCGGGACACCGAATCCTGAGATAACCTGATTGAAAAGAAACAAAGCTGCCGTGTCACTATCATTTTTATAAGTGGGCATGGCCTCAGCCCACTTCGTAAAGTAGTCTATAGCCACAATAATATACTTGTGATTCGCCGCTGAAGGCGGATTACATGTTGTAAAATCAATACCCCACTTAGTAAAAGGACTGACGGTGACAACGGGAAAAAGAGGAGCTGGATGAGCACGCATCTTTCGAGTAAATATCTGATAAGGGTGGCAACATTTGACCACTTCCACACAGTCTTTAAAAAGTGAAGGCCAAAAATAGACAGCACGTAAGATGCACTGGGCTGCAGCAAGCCCTGATAGATGACCACCACAAGCTCCACTATGATAATCATTAAGCACAGACTCTGCTTCCTCCAAGGTTAAACAGCGCCGAAGGATTGAATCAACCCCTCGATGGTATAAAGTATCACCAATGATAACATAATTTTTAGCCAGGTGACATAATTTACGACGTTCATCCTTGGAGAAAGTAGAGGGAAACTTCGAAGTCTGGAGATAGACAATGATATCTCCATACCAAGGGTCGAGTGAAGAGATGAGGAATAAATGTTCGTCGGGAAAACTCTCCTCATAAACCGTATCCTCTCCACAAGGCAACTCAGAAATTAGCTCAGCGAAAACCATGGATTTCTTAGACTTGGCTAACAAGAACTCGAGATCGAATTCTTGCAAGATGACTATCCATCTATTATATTTGCCCCCAATCACTTGCCTTAAGACAAAAGTTTTGCATAGCAATATATAATGACGGAGCCGCTAGACAGCATGGACGACTGCCAAGGCCAACTTCTCAATCAGAGAATAGTGAAGTTCAAGACCTATTAATCCTTGGCTCAAATAATAAATCACATGCTCGGTGAGAGCATCATCCTCCTGAACCAGAACCATACCAATGGTTGATTCTATTGCAACGAGATTTACAAGGAAGTCTCTACCATAATCCAGTGGACTCAAAAGCGAGGTAGAGACTAGCACTTTTTTCAAAGCACCAAACGATCATTGCACAAAGTCATCCCATACAAATGGAACTCCTTTCCGTAGCAAACGCATGAACCCTTTAGTGATCTCAGCATAGTTTTCTATAAACCACCTTAAGAAATTAGCCTTCCCTTGAAGACTCTGAAGTTGACGAATTGAGGATGGGGGAGGCAACTGAACTATTGCCTTAACCTTGAAGGGATCAACCCAAATCCCTTCATTTGACACAATGAACCCTAACAACCGACCGGACGTAACCGCGAAAACGCACTTGTTGGGATTCAACCGGATTTTATAAAAATGGCATCACTCAAAGACCATTCGAAGGTGGCTAGGGTGATCAGTTCTCTTTCGAGAATGAGCAACGAGATCATATAAGTACGCTTCGATGACATGCTTGATGTCGTGGAAAGCATATGACATGGCCCGCTAAAAGGTAGCTCCAGCATTTTTAAGACCAAAAGGCATCTTTCTATATGTAAAGGTACCCTAGGGACATATAAAGGGTGTCTTATGTTGGTCTTCAGGACGGATAGAAATTTGATTATAACCAGAGAATCCATCCATGAAGGAAAAAATCTCATTACCCACACATTCGTCGATAATCTGATCAATTGATGGCGTGGGGTAATTATCTTTGGGAAAAGCCTTGTTTAGGTCCCTAAAATCGATGCATACTTGGATTGTTCCTTGCTTTTTATCTACAGGGACTGGATTAGAAACCCAATCGGTAAGAGGAACAGGGTATATAAAACCCACCTTTAGCAGCTTCTCTACTTCTACTTTGATAACTGCTACTTTCCTAGGGTTGACCGACTGAAGCCTTTGACGAACTGGTTTGGTGTTTTCATACGTCTTGATCTCATGTTGAACTATAGATGGGTCCATGCCAGGCATTTCCTCATAAGACCAAGCAAATACATCCCGAAACTAAGATGAACAGGTTGGTGTAAATTTGAATTTCTTCAGGGGAACACTCAATTCCGATGAAGAGATTCTCGATCGTGTTAGGGTCCCTAGAGATGTTTATAAGTGTTGTTTTTGAAATCACCGACATATTACCTTCGGCACGAACGTGTGCTGGAGCAAAAGGGTTTGACACCGTACAAACATCACTAGAACAAAGCTCGGAGAATCTAGATTCTACCTCCTGCAATGGAGGAAGAAAGTATGAACGATGGTGTAAATCTTCCCAAGGTCAATCTATGCCCATCATTGCTTCGAGAATTGCTTCTTCTGATGGTAAAACTGAATCCAAGTAGTCCAAAGCAGAGGTAGAATCAAGGCTCCAAGCGGGGGCCACATCGCCATCTAATTCCTCTTTGGAAAAAGGAGTAGAATGGTCATCTGCAGAGTTGACGATAGACTGATATCTAAGCTCAGCTGCAGATATGGCAAATGCCATTCCATTCTCTTGTCCTTCAACTAATGTGGTCGTAGGTGAAGGCAAGGTCCAAGGGTCTGAAAAATAATGAGTTCGGAAGAACCCATCTTGAGAAAACTCCTTAGATGATGAAATGGCATTGATTTTAGCGATAGGAGAGGGAAAATCAAAAGTACCCATCAACAAGGAATACATCCCTACTCCTAGATTCTCAGTAGGTGGACGAGGGTTATCCACTAAAGGAATAATAGAGTCGGAGCTTGCTTGAGGATCAACTAGACAATAATCCAATTGATCCACCTTTACGATTTTCCCCTCATGAGGAAAGCAAATAACATGAAACAGAGTCGAAACAACAGCGTCCATTCCGTATACCCAGTTCCTTCCTAGGAGGAGATTATAGTCTAGGTTAGCATCTATGACTTCTACTTCAATATTAATGACCTTCCCCCCAACACATATAGGAAAGGCCGGGATAATCCCATGCGGCTTATGAGAATGGCCATCGAATGCAGTCAAGATGGTAGGTGAAGGAATGGCCAAAGGCGATCCAATAGCCTTCCAACACGACATTGACATGACGCACGTGGAAGCCCCTTCATCAATAACGGTACGAAAAATGTTGATTTTTTGGTATGTAGACTTTATTTGAAAAGGCATGTGATGAGGGAGTCGCTTTTTGACATTTAACATGTCGAAAGTGAGCACTAAAGAATTAGCTGGATTGACTACCCCAATCGCGGAAAGTAAAGCACTTCTCTGAGCCGGACACGACTGGATAACCTCTAAAGCGGACATGGTGCACGGACTCTGAGCCAGATCCTCCATAATGGAGTAATTCTGGGCGGCCCTAGCATTAGGATTAATCGTCACGCGTTTAGCGGAACCTTTCGGTATCTGTGGTATAGTCTTGATAGGGGGTCGCTCGATATGAAGGTCAGTACTTCCGGGAACAACCTTATCCTTGGAAGTTTCGGCTTCACCATAATCATGTGACTGAGTGGCCACATAGACATTAGAACCCATCATGAAAACATTCGATGATTTTTCCCCTTCCTGGTTGCCCCCTGCTGAGGTTCCAGGGTTTGAACTCGCACCAGCAAGAAGTTGCTGCCCTTGGGGAAAAGGGTTGGTTAACACAGCTTGGGAACTAGAAGTCCTTTGCTGCGCTAACAAGCACTGAGCATCTTCAATCTTGGGGCAAAGATGAGTTAAATGGTCTCCACTGCACAACTTGCATGGAAACTTGACTTTCTTTTCTGACTCATTTCTACCTCCACCAGCATTATTGCCGGATTTGTTTGCATCAGGCTTCCCATCCTGGTTCTTTTTCTTACCTCGTCCTTTCTTTTTGCCATTGGAATTTTGACTTCCTTTGGGGTTATCAAATTGGGTGGCATTTATCGAAGAAGTTTGGGAAGCGGAAGGGTTAGACGATGTGACTTGGTTGTTAGAAGCAGTTTGTAAAGACAACTGCTGCAATTGATTCAACAAGTTCACCGTATTCGTGTCTATCGACCCAACAATACCATCCATGTGGGGACCTGGCTTCGGCTTAGATACGTCAACCTTAAACCCAAGATCATCTGGCAAGTACTTTTGTAGGATCCCAGACTGAGAGTAGATCAATTCTAATTGCTGGGCCCTAAAAATGGCTTACTCCTCAGAATAGACCCCAGACATGGAGACATCTTTGGAGATCTCAGGTATCAAAGACTTCAAAAACCACTCGAGACGGTATTCCAGAGGGATATCGGCTTTAATGAGCCTCTTTCTTCATCTCCATTCCTAAATATGATCAGAAATGTGAGTTGCTCTATCCTGACGAAAAGTAGCCAGTAGTTCAGTTCCGACATCATACTAGACAGGCAACTGAAAATGGTTAAAGAAAATATTGGCTAATTCGGCGAATGATGTAAAGCTGCCCCGAAGCAACTCTATATACCACTTGGCTGCGTTACTAGTCAAGGTGCATTGAAATAATCTCAACCTAACCGAGTCATCGATCAGGGAGTTCGATGAGCACCATAAGTGGAACGTGGTTACGTGGTCATCCGGATCCTCACCACTCTTTCCTTCGAGTTTTGGAATATCTGAGGGAGTTTAGTTGGTACCAGAGGCCAGGCCGGATTATACTTTATTGGGTCGTTAGTTAACTTAGTGAGGTCTGGCAAGTTCAACGTTGCCAGAAACAGAAGTCTAGGAGGAGCTTGGGGATTCCACCCTGACTGGGCAGCACTCCCGAAGCTCTGAAAAGATTGGCCTAGATTTTGAAAGGAACTAGGCTTCCTGAAGTAACCAGCAGAACCCGTTGAGCCAAAAGGCAAGCCTTGTGACCCAGCAACACTCGGAGTTTGACCAACTCCGGCCGTATATCCACTATACCCAGCAAAGTTTCCTCCTAAAGGATTGTAAGGAGTTGACAACCCCTGATATGGATTCCAAGCCGAATCTAGGGGAGGAATACTTTGGAATGAACTAACCGTGGTATACAGCCTATTCCCATATTGGTCAAAAAATGGATTCCCAGTTCCGGCACTACTAAGCCCAGGGTTATTCCAAACTTGGAAAGGATTGCTGCTTTGTCCTACTGAAGAAAAAGGCATAGATCCTATCGTAGGGTTAGAATGTGGTATATGACCACTTCTGAATGGAACACCTTGGAACGAAGCTGACCCACTCATCATGGACGTGGCGGCCCCGAACGGAGCTGAAGGAATGCCCTGTGAATGGGCGCCAAATGGGAAGAATCCAAAACCAAAAGTATTGGTTTGGGAATTTCCACTCATGGACACAATGGAGGTAGACCCAACAAAAGACGTGCTAGCAAACGATCCGAATAAAGAGATGGAGGGGATGGAAATAGTCCCACCCCCTTGTACAGATATGGGAGTCTGTACAGTCGTAACACTTGTAGAAGCCATGCTTCCAGTAGTGGTCATCGAAGGTAAGCGCGCAGCGTAACCTAGACTTGACGGTCTATGCGTCGGAGTCCCAACGTATTGCAATACGTGTGGATGACTGGATGGTAGAGGAGAATTTGGAGCCGCTAACGACTCTGAAATTTCTTCTACCTCAATATTATCCTCCGCTTGTAAGCGAACTTGAGAAAGAACTGGAGTGTTCCTCTCTTGTTCGATGGAAGTACCAGGCCTTGCTTCAATACTAATGCCCCCGAGGGGAGGATCAATCCCCGATGCGTCAATTGCCGTGGGACAAAACCCACTGGTATTATTACCTTTGCGCCTTCTCGGAGAAGGCTCTGAACTCGGTGGTGAAAGACCACGAAGTCTTCTAGACCGTCTAGGAGATCGGTCAGCCACTTTGAATTTCTTGTTTAAAATCTAACTAAAGACTCGAAAAATTTAAAGCTAGGCCAACTAAGAGCACATAGCACCCACTATAAAGTCCCTAAAGATACAGCCAGTCAAACAACTTCCAAGTATTTCCGCTCCGGGTGATTAGGACCAGACACCAAAATACGAGAAAGTGAAAAATAAGGGGCCTTCTGAAGATAGTCTGGGATGATGAGGGCCCAGGCCTATCATCGAAGGTATTAGAGGAAGTTACGCTGACCTTCTAACAACAGTCTGTGTCGGTGCAAGCCCCCAAGCTTCGCAAGGGTGCCCTCCAGTAGTGCTGTTGAGAGTGATACAACGTTGACCTCAGGTGCCACGGGATTCCCCTCCGCAGCCACCTATGTAGTTCCCTAGGAGAAGCAACTATGGGTACCAACTCGTCACAGAAGCCAGGCGGAACAATCGTGAGGTAAGTTCGGAGAAGTAGGAGAGGGGTATCTCTCTTCCCTGTCTTCACAGACCCTCCTGCTTAACTCCCAGATCTGGAGCTTTCTTGGTCTTCCTAATGCTATTAGATTTTCTCTCGTTAATCAGACTCCTATGTTTGACGTTTAATATGGCCTTGGAGAGTTAACTCTCCACTCGCCTAATCCAAGGCCCTAAAATCCTAAAACTTGTTTGTGTATTTAACTTAAAAGAAAAGCGTTCCAGTTAATTTTAGTTAGCGCCTCATTTTAAGGCTGTTCTTTAAGTCAAAGGATGATGGAAGTGAAACTAGTGGTGTTTTTTCGACGCAAAAGAAATTAATAAAACCTAACTATATACATGTGCACTTTATCATTGCTTTTCGATGAAGAGTAATTTCTACAGGGTTTGAAAGGAAACTACTAATGAAATAAACTTTTCTTTTCTTTTCTTTAATTCACACTTCACACTCAAAAGTTAACAAAACTATTTATGCCTAAAGAGATGCAAATCTATCCTAATGCAACCACTAAATGCTTGATGCAAGATTGAAAACAACTTCAAAAACAAGAAATGAAAGTTGCTTTGCTTATCAAATTTTCTTTTGCCACTTACAATATCTAGATTGAATATGAGATGCTACCATTCATTTCGTCTAAATACTAAAAACAAAACTCAAGATAAACATAAAGCACTTTCACTCACCAAAAGGAAACCAAATGAAAAGCAAGTTTAAGGAAGCAAAACAAAACTTTTCAAAAAGTTCTCTTCAAAGTAACAACAAAAAAGTCTTTTCGAAAATGCTCTCAACAAGGACTGAAACTTTCCGATTGAAACAATAAGCAAGAAACACTTTTGCATGTTGAAACCATACAATGAATGAAAACTCGACAAAAACAAATGTGTTTAAAGAGGATTTTTAACAACTGAAAGCAGCAATGAAAGCTTTGGTAACAAAGACCAAAAAAGATCAAAAAGACAATTTCAAGAAAGCATCAATTGACAAATTTGATGAAATCAAGAAGTAAATGGTCACGCAAATGATTTTGTCAAGCAAACAAAAAGCCACCAAAAGAAAAATTCAACACAAAGATTGATAACTATCTTTCTGCTTTGATAAATCAGAGCAACCAAGATTCCAATCAAGAAATATTGCGTGCTTTTTGCAAAAAGATGATGATGTTTGCAAACACAAAACAAGACCAAAACTCCTTATAATCAGAGAGAAATCGAAGTAAGATGCTTGTTGTAACACAGACAACTGATACTAGCAAAAATGACTGTTTCAAACTGACTCAAAACACCAGACAAACTTCAGAGACACAAAAATTTATAAATCTTGAAAGTTGCAAGATATACGCGACTGTACTTAGTGTAGATTGCGTGTATACGCGACTGTTCGTGAGGAAACCTGCGTATACGCGGGTTTACTTCAGGAAACAAGTGTTTATACGCTTCTGTAACTAAGGAAAACAACGTATATTAAATATTTCAAGAAAAATAAAAAACAAACTGAAGAAACTGGCAAAACTTAGAGTTCAAGAATAGACCAGACAGTAATAGCAAATCAACAAGCAACTGAGCCCTGATTGGCTTGACAAACACCCAAACTAGGAACAACAAGAGTGTTTTCCCCAGTGGAGTCGCCAATTCTGTTTAGGGATTTGATCCCCTAGGGCTTTTGGTGGAAACCCTAGCAGACTGAAAGTTGTCTAAACAAAGAAGCACGCATTCACACAACCATTACACTATAATAAGCAAATTCTAAAGTATGAAGGACGTACCTCAGGTCCTACGTTCGAGAAGTTCCTCAAGGGTCTAGACCCTTCTTCACGTCCCTTTCGCTCCTTTGTCCTGCAAAACAAACAATTCCAAAGAATGTAGTAGCATATGGACAAAGATTTATACAAAAATCATCTTTATGTTATAAAAGAAGGAAGTTAGTTATGAACTTTAAACAACCATTCATACATGAAATTCAAACATGAACATCATAAACATAAAGAAGAAGCATATTGGGAACCAAGATGTGTTTCTTTATTATAGACAAATAGAATGTACAAAAGGAGTAATATCACCTGAGTAACCTTTCTTAGGCTCCAAGCAAAGCTTCCTTCCGGATCCGTCCAGCCTCAAGCCTCTATCATATCTCCTTCCAAGACTCACTCCATGATGCCATAACTAGTGGATGAGCATCAAATCACAAGGAAACAAGGGTTTCCTGTACAAATGGGGGAAGTGTAGAAGGAACAAGGGTCTTCAGACCTGGTCAGGGGAAAATCTCAGTATAATAACCTTTCTCTCTCTCTTCTCCTCCCTTAGGCCTTCCCTTTGATGTCTTTTTATACCAATCCCAAAGTAGTTTTTTAGTTAGGAATTGGTTGGGAACAGTTGGGCCATGGGCACTAACAGGTGATCAATAGATAAAACCTGCAATCTCCGCCCGAAAATAAGGAGTTTTATATTTTTTAAAGTTTTTTAATACATATACGTGGGTTGGGTATATGCGAACCCGCGTATACACGCATTTAACTCAGGGCAATGCCACGTACAGGGAATAAAACACTGGTTTTAAAATTTGGGACCAGGTCTGGAAGGAGGGGTTGCCCTAGGCCATGAGTGCAGTATCACAAACCATAATAGTGAGATTTGGAGCTATAACAATGGGCGCCAAATGGGAAGAATCGAGAACCAAAAGCATTGGTTTGGGAATTTCCACTCGTGGACGGAATGGAGGTAGACCCAACAAAAGACGTGCTAGCAAAAGATCTGAATAAGGAGACGGAGGGGATGGAAATAGTTCCTCCCCCTTGTACAGATATGGGAGTCTACACAGTCGTAGCACTTGTAGAAGCCATGCTTCCAGTAGTGGTCATCGAAGGTAAGCACATAGCATAACTTGGACTTGATGGTCTATGCTTCGGAGTCCCAACGTATTGTAATACGTGTGGATGACTAGACGGTAGGGGAGAATTCGGAGCCGCTAACGACTCTGAAAGTTCTTGTACCTCTATATTATCCTCCGCTTGTAAGCGAACTCAAGAAAGAACTGGAGTGTTCCTCTCTTGTTCCACGGAAGTACCAGGCCTTGCTTCAATACTAATGCCCCCGAAAGGAGGATCAATCCCCGATGCGTCAATTGCCGTGGGACGAAACCCACCGGTATTATTACCTCTGCGCCTTCTCAGAGAAGGCTCTAAACTCGGTGGTGAAAGACCACAAAGTCTTCGAGACCATCTAGGAGATTGGTCAGCCACATTGAATTTCTTGTTTAAGATCTAACTAAAGACTCAAAAAATTTAAAGCTAGGCCAACTAAGAGCACAGAGCACCCACTATAAAGTCCCTAAAGATACAGCCATTCAAACAACTTCCAAGTATTTCTGCTCTGGGTGATTAGGACTGGACACCAAAATATGAGAAAGTGAAAAATAAGGGGCCTTCCAAAGATAGTCTGGGATGATGAGGGCCCAGGCCTATCAGCGAAGGTAACAGAGGAAGTTACACTAACCTCCTAACCACAGCCTGTGCCGGTGCAAGCCCCCAAGCTTCGCAAGGGTGCCCTCCAGTAGTACTGTCGAGAGTGATACAACATCAACCTCAGGTGCCACAAGATTCCCCTCCACAACCACCTATGTAGTTCCCTAGGAGTAGCAACTATGGATACCAACTCGTCGCAGAAGCCAGGCAGAACAGTCGTGAGGTAAGTTTGGACAAGTAGGAGAGGGGGTATCTCTCTTCCCTATCTTGACAGACCCTCTTGCTTAACTCCCATATCCAGAGCTTTCCTGGTCTTCCTAACGTTATTGGATTTTCTCTTGTTATTCAGACTCCTATGTTTGACGTTGTAATGGCCTTGGAGAGTTAACTCTCCACTCGCCTAATCCAAGGCCCTAAAATCCTAAAACTTGTTGGCGTATTTAACTTAAAAGAAAAAGTTCTAGTGAATTTTAGTTAGCGCTTGATTTTAAAATGGGTTGTTCTTTAAGTCAAGGGATGATGGAAGTGAAACTAGTGGTGTTTTTTTCGACGCAAAAGAAATTAATAAAACCTAACTATATGCATGTGCACTTGTCATTGTTTTTTGATGAAGAGTAATTTCTACAGGGTTCGAAAGGAAACTTATAATGAAACAAAGTTTTCTTTTCTTTTCTTTAATTCACACTTCACACTCAAAAGTTAACAAAACTATGCATGCCTAAAGAGATGCAAATCTATCCTAATGCAACAACTTTATGCTTGATGCAAGATTGAAAACAACTCTAAAAACAAGAAATGAAAGTTGCTTTTCTTATCAAATTTCCTTTTGCCACTTACAATGTCTAGATGGAATATGAGATGCTACCATTCATTTCGTCTAAACACTAAAAACAAAACTCAAGACAGACATAAAGCAATTTCATTCACCAAAAGGAAACCAAATGAAAAGCAAGTTCAAGAAAGCAAAACAAAACTTTTCAAAAAGTTCTCTTCAAAGTAGCAACAAAAAGTCTTTTCAAAAATGCTCTCAACAAAACTGAAACTTTGTGATTGAAACAATAAGCAAGAAACACTTTTGCAAGTAGACACCATACAATGAATGAAAAATCAACAAAAACAAATGTGTTTAAAGATGCTTTTTGACAATCGAAAGCAGCAATGAAAGATTTGGTAACAAAGACCAAAAAAGATCAAAAAGACAATTTCAAGAAAGTGTCAATTGACAACTTTGATGAAACAAAGAAGTAGATGGTCATAAAAAGCGATTTTGTCAAGCAAACAAAAAGTCACCAAAAGAAAAATTCAACACAAAGATTGATAAAAATCTTTCTTCTCTGATAAATCAGAGCAGCCAAGATTCCAACAAGAAATCTTACGTGCTTTTAGCAAAAAGACGATGACGCTTGCAAACACAAAACAAGACCAATACTCCTTATAATCAAAGAGAAATTGGAGTAAGATGCTTGCTGTAAAACAAACAACTGATACTGACGAAAAGGACTGTTTCAAACCGAATTAAACCACAAGACAAACTTCAGAGACACAAAAATTTATAAATCTTGAAAATTGCAATATATACGCGACTGTACTTATGTGCAGATTGTGTGTATATGCGACTGTGCCTGAGGAAACCTACGTATACATGGGTTTACTTCAAGAAACAAGCGTACGTCCGCTTTTGTAACTAAGGAAAATAGCGTATATGAAAGAATTCAAAAACAGACCAGGTAGTAACAGCAAACCAACAAGCAACTGAGCCCTGATTGCCTTGACAAACACCCAAACTAGGAACAACAAGAATGTTGTCCCCAGTGGAGTCGCCAATTCTGTTGAGGGATTTGCTCCCCTAGGGCTTTTGGGTGGAAACCCTAGTAGACTGAAAGTTGTCTAAACAGAGAAACACACATTCACATAGACATTACGCTATAATAAGAAAATTCTAAAGTAAGAAGGGCGTACCTCATGTCCTACGTTTGAGAAGTTCCTCAAGGGTCCAAACCCTTCTTCAAGTCCCTTTCACTCCTTTGTCCTGCAAAACAACCAATTCCAATGAATGCAACAGTATATGGACAAAGACTTATAAAGAAATAATCTTTATTTTATAAAATAAGGAAGTTAGTTATGAACTTAAAACAACCATTCATATATTAAATTCAAACATGAACATCATAAACCTAAAGAAGAAGCATATCGAGAACCAAGACGTGTTTCCTTATTATAGACAAATAGAATGTACAAAAGGAGTAATATCACCTGAGTAACCTTTCGCAGGCTCCAAGCAAAGCTTCCTTCCGGATCCGTCCAGCCTCAACCTTTTAGCATATTCTCCTTCCAAGACTCACTCCATGATGCCATAACTAGTGGATGAACATCAACACACAAGGAAACAAAGGTTTCCTGTACAAATGGGGGAAGTGCACAAGGAACAAGGGTCTTCACACCTGGTCAGGGGAAAAAATTGAGTATAATAACCTCTCTCTCTTCTCTCCTCCCTTAGGCCTTCCCTTTGATGTCTTTTTATACTACTCCCAAAGTAGTTTTTTAGTTAGGAATTGGTTGGGAACAGTTGGGCACAGGCACTAACAGGTGATCAGCAGGTAAAACCCACGATCTCCGCCTAAAAATAAGAAGTTTTATATTTTTTTAAGTGTTTTAATACATATACGTGGGTTGGGTGTATGCAGACCCGCGTATACACATGTTTAACTCAGGGCAATGTCGCGTACAAGGAATAAAACACTGTTTTTTAAATTTGGGACCAGGTCTGGAAGGAGGGGTTGCCCTAGGCCATGAATGCAACATCACAAACCATAATAGTGAGATTTGGAGCTATAACACTAGAGGACCTCTACAGTGAATCCTACATGCTTTCCCATCATGAAGAGAATCCCATTATGTCCCTCTTCATGAGCATAACATTTCGCTTTTGCATCATTTCCAAAGAATCTTCCTTTTACCCAAGTTTACAAAATGACACTAATGACCCATTTCCTCCTCGCACTGATTTGCAGTGTCTAAAACTCGACCTAGCGTCGTATGGTGCAAATGAGCCTTTTCTCAATCGTGTCGACCCTGTTTTGGCAATTTTTTTAAATATTGAGTTGAAGCTTCTAGGTTTAGAAGCTTCGTAGTCTGGAAAATGGTTGGGCTAGATGGAGCCGAGGAAGTCAGTTTAGTCTCCTTTCCCCTATTAATATGGAACAAACCAAAGAGATAAGCCCTCTCCCATCATAAGAGGAACCATCTCCCCTCCATCAAAGCTATATAAACTCCTCCTTTCCCAAGTTGAAGTAGAATTTTTTGGAGCTTGAATAACTAGCAAGATATCTATAGCTTGTAGCTTTTGTGTTTGGTTTGGTTTGGAACTAAAGGGAAGAAGCCTTAAAACTCCCATTGTTGGGGCTATCCATGAGATGCTAGCAGAGATGTGGGAACCCGGATACGTCGGAGGAGACCTACAACATCAAGGCTTTCATTGTAATCTCCTTCTGAACTTATATGACTACAATTATTGATTAAATTCCTATATTAAGCGTTACCTGACATTTGATGGCTTAAAATTCCTTGACCTTTTAAGTAGGTTGAATGAAATTTGTATGCTATCATGTTTGTTGTTGTTGTTTGTCTACTTATTTCAGGTATTCGAAGGAAGGAAGTGAAAAGTAGTTGGAGTAAAGAAGTAGGATCATCACCAAGTGGAATAGCGTTCTAAGAGGTAGGCCCTCTTATTTGATTCTAGCCTAAGGAAGTTTTCACTAGATTGTTTATTTGTGGCTCGACCTTCTCTCTCGAGCAAAGGAATTTTCTTTGCCTCCATTGAGAATTTACCTACACCACAAATTTGCGACTCCACTAGGGAAGCCATCCTCTCACTTTATTGATTTTCATTTCATGGTTTGTGTGAACTTTTGTAGTATCAACTTTTCTGTTTGGTTTTCTCTGCTTGGCCTGGTTTATTGCTTTGAGTCTGAAATTTACAGTGTGAGGTCTAGTTTTGGCCTTTGAAATTTTTTATTTATTTTTCTTGAATCCTCAGTTAGCGCGTTTAATTTTTTGACAGTCGTGCTAATTAGCACGATTTTCTTTAAAATAGTCGCGATGTGCCCCCTTGTGGTGCTTTTTATTAGTTAGGAAATCGTGTTCATTGATCCGGATTTAAAAAAGAACACAAAAAATTACAGATATGACCATAAATACAAAGATGCAATAGAAATAATACTTCATTTCATTGATGTAAAATATTGAAATACGCTTACAAATAGAAATGGAAATAAACTAGCTCGGGCGATGGTAGCTTATCTCTGAGAAGAGATGTGGTGGCTACATGCCCCCTGAACTATCTTACAATGAGGCTCGAAGGCCTATTTATTATTTAGAAACAATGAAAAACCCTAAACATCCAAAAACCTTACCATATGAGATGAAGCACCAAACTATGGGCCCCGTTTTGGATAAATTAGTACATCAACTTCCCAAGGTCGTAACTTTGGCATACGATCTCCATTTGACGTGCATAATACCTCAATAGAAAGGTCTATATGAGGAATTAAACTTTGGGATGAGAAACATTGGACCATGGACCCATGTTCTTTCTAATTTTTCCAAAAAATGTCGTTTAGGGCCTCAAAACGGCTCCAGAAGTTTAAGACCCGAAAAACTACCAAAAATAGTAAATTTTGCTACAAATAAGGAAACTGAAAAACTGAAAGAAACAATGTGGAGGTCCAAGTGGAATAGGCAAGTGGCCACCAATATCCACCTGGATCATTCCTCCCCACTTAGGAAGAAATGGTCCCCATTTCATTGAGTTCCTTCCTGAGATGAGGAAACTTCTATTGAACTTGGTCCCTAGTGAGCCTCTTTCCCTGGTGAAGGAGTTGGCCTGCTTTGACAACTCGATATAGTAGGATCCTTTGTAGTCGGGTTTTCTTGCTATGTGTGTCCATGATCCAACTAGTTATGGCTTGTTCCATGCAATTTGGATTTAACTCTATGGGTGTGAGTTGTTCTGAAATGTGTAGTGTGTCTATAAATGGTGGGAAGTATGGTCGAAGGCAGTCCAAATTGAACACTGGGTGCAGGCCAAGGAATGGGGGAATATTGAGCTCAAATGTATTGTCTCCCATAGCCTTGGTATTGGTGTACATATGATATCAAAGTGGTTTGAGTTTCCGATAGGCTCTGGTAAGGCATTCCCTTTGCAAATGCAACCAAACATTGTCACCCACCCGAAACTTGGGTGGCACTCGATGTCGATCATGTCGCTACTTGTATTTTGAATTTGATTTCTCCAAAATGTCATGTACCTAATGGTTGATATGTTGGATGTGCTCAATGAAGATTTTTTCCTTATCGGTTTCGGACTGGACATGAGCCAAATTTGCCTGAGTAGCTGCAAATGGCATGGCCACATCAATGGGACATAGTGGTTGGAGTCCCAAGCCCACCTGAAAGGGGTTGTTGCTAGTCGAGCTATGAAGAGCTTAGTTATAGTTGTGTTGGACATAGGGGAGGTTCTCATCCCATGTTTGTTTATTCTTGGAGCTATATATGTGTAAAATATGTAAGATCATCTTGTTGACGACCTCTGCCAGGCCATCAGTTTGGGGATGGAAAGTTGTGGACTTAGTGAGCTTGGTGTCTAGCATCAACCAAAGACTAGATCAAAATGCACTAAGGAAATTGTTGTCCTGATCCAAGATGATAGATTGTGGGATCCCAAAGTGTACCCACACTCATTCAAAGAAGAGTTTAGTAGTGGCTTCTGGTGTGATATTCTTCTTACAGGATGCCATAATAGCCATCTTCGAGAATTTTTCAATGACCAAAAAAACACATTCATTTCCATGCTTAGTAGAAGGAAGGCCTAACATGTAATCCATGGAGATGGATTGCCAAGGTCGACTAGGTGTAGGTAGTGGAGTATAGAGGCCTTGCTTCTTGATGGTTAGTTTGGCAATGGCATAGGTAGTGGAGGATCTGATGTACTTCCCGACATCCTATCAAATATTCAGCCAATAGAAATACTTCTACAGTACTGCCACCATTTTCTCAACCCTAAAATTCCCAGTAGCCCGACTACAATGCACTTCCCAAATCATCTTGGCCTGCTCGCTTGAAGGAACACAAAGGTGACCTAGGTGGCATAACAGGGTATCCTAGAGGTGAAAATCTGGGACATGCTGACCATCCAAAAATGTCTAGTATGTGTGGTTAAATTTTGGGTCACTTTTGTAGAGAAGTGAACAATCATAAGTCTCATGCCCACAAGAGTTGAGCACGGTGGCTAATGCCATGGTCGGTGGTCGGTTGAGGCAATCTGCAACATTATTGGTGTTGCTCTTCTTATACTTGATATTCAAATGGAACTGTTGTAGGTATGTGGACCACTTTTAATCTTGCTCATTCTGCAACTTCCCTTACATTTGTTGAACTGCAGGGGTTGGTGGTTTGTGTGGATGACCATTTCCTTCCCCAAAATGTAATGCTTCCATTTTCAATAGGCCTGCACAATGGAATACATCTCTTTTTCATAAGTGGGGTACTTCTAGAATGTATCTGAAAGTGTCTCACTATGATATACCATTGGATACTTGTGTTGAGTAAGGACTTCCCCAACAGCATAATCATAGGCATCTGTCTCGACCTCAAATGGTTGTTGCAAGTCTGGTAATGCGAGCACTGGCAATGATCAGAGGCGATTTCTCAACTCTATGAATGCCCTCTATTGAGATTCATACCAAAAGAAATTTTCTTTCACTCCTCCCTTGGTGAATTGACTCAAGAGCCAGGTGATATGAGAGAATCCCAAAATGAACCTGTGGTAGAAATTTGCAAGCCCTAGAAAGTTGCGAAGCTCTGTCAGAGTGGTTAGAGCTGGCCAATCCTGAATGACTTGGATCTTGGCTAGATCCACATGCACCCTCCATTCATCAATAATGTATCCCAGTTATAGAAATTGGGTCATGCCAAAAGTGTATTTCTCCAAATTGGCACATAGCTTGTGTTGCTGCAGTGTTTGGAGAACCTGTCGGATGTGATGGAGGTTCTCTTCCCAACTTTGGCTGAAGATCAGGATGTCATCCAAGCATACCACTACAAATAAGATGGTGAATGGCCGCAAGATTTCATCCATCAGCCTCATGAAGGTTGCAGGAGAATTTTTTAACCCGAAAGGCATAACCAACCATTTGAAAAGGCCCTATATGGCCTTGAAGGCAGTCTTCTAAACATCGGAGGGTTCGATTGGTACCTGGTGGTGTCCCAACTTTAAGTCGATCTTACTGAAATATTTTGCCCCCTTTAGTTGGTCTAGAAGGTCATTAATTCGTGGGATTGGGTGCCTATTCCAGACAGTGATCTTGTTCAGAGCCTAATAGTCAATACAAAGTCTCCAATTCCCATCCTTCTTCTGTACCAACACGATTGGGCTCCCATAGAGTGATGAACTTGGTCAGATATGACCTTTTTGTAGCAGTCACTGAATCTGCCTCTTGATTCCATTGTTCTCCAGAATAGAGTGTCGATAGATTTTTCCATTAGGCAGTGGTGCACCTGGGGTCAGATCGATGCAGTGCTTGGCCTAGTAGTGCAGAGGAACCCTTGTAGGGGAGGTGAAGATGTCCTTGTCCTCCTCCACGACCTTGCTCCTCTATTTTTGTCATGCAAAAGGGCCCTGTCTGGAGGTTGTGGCTATCATCGTCTTCTTTCCTTGAGGGCGTATCATCAAGAAAACAAATTTCCCAATTTTGGAAATGAGGTTACTGCATTATTTTGCACTAACCAAAGAGATGGTAGTAGGAGGTGATACCTCCGGTATCCTGTATAACTTATTTCCCAAAGTAACAATAATAGCACAAGACCTAGACTCATACACATCATGTTGCTTCCACAAGTATGGTTGGCCTAATAATACATCACAAACATCAATGGGAGAATCGTCACACAACACCTCATCCATGAAGGGTTTGATGTTGTATGAAAGGTGAAATTTCTAGCTCACACGAAGATCTCATCCTTGGTGAAGCCACCTGATGGTGTATGGTTATGGATGTGTTGTGGTCAGTAAACCAAGCCACTTCACGACCTTTGCCAAAATCAGGTTCTTTTGGCTCCCGCTATTGACAATGAACTATGGCGGGGAACCCTTTACCCACATTTGGGAGTGGAAGAGGTGCTCCTCCTCCTCTAGATCTTCGGGTTCCTCCTTCTGGATCTTTGTGGTGGAAATGATGGCGTTGGGCTCCACATCAATAATATGCTTCCCTTTATCATTTCCCTTATCGGGTTTTGAATCAGAGTCGGAACATGCTTCTGATTTTGAAGACTTTAGTTCAGTGGCTGCTTGGCCCAACACTCACTTGTGTTGTGAGTGGCGCTCTTATGGAACTCACATCACATTCCCGTGTCCTTCCTCGGCTTTGCGGTGTTGTTATTTGCTTGCGAATTTGGTGGGTTGTCCTTGGACATCCCCTCCTTGGCTTTGTGCTTTGTTCACCGGTTTGGGGGCACCTTTCCCTTTCTTTGGATTCGCAAATCCAAAGTCTCGCTTCTTCTATTTAAACTTCTGCTCGATCTTGACAGTGTATTACTATGTTGTACCAAGTGAGGAGATGTCCAGGAACTCCATCTTGTCTTTGATATACCTATGTAGGAAGTCGCAGTATTTGAGTACCAAATGTAGCTCAGAATCCTTGATACCCAACATTGTGCGTAGGGTATGAAAAATATTGGTAAACTCTAGCACGTCTTGGTCCCTTCCCCATTACAGCGTGGTCCACTTTATGCATTTATCCTCATAGCTTTTGACAAGGTAGTACTACTCCTTGATGGCATTGCGGAATGAATTCCAAGTGGGTGCAGCTGAAAAAAGTGATGCCATACTTTCATCCTTCTACTCCTAGTAGGTTTCCCACCAGTCCTTGACATGGGGGTGGCCTTGAGAAGAGCGAAAGTAATATTTTCCTGGCTGAAAAATTATGGATAGAAAAATACCCTTCTAGCAGATTTAACCATTTATCTACAACATCTACATCTATCTGACCCTTGAATATGGGAATGTCAAAGTTAACTTGTACCTTAAAGGGTGTGGTGATTCTAGAGTAGCTGCTAGAAGTAGATGTGTCTCCCCCAGGTAGCCACTGAAGGATCTGGGCAAAGTTGTCCATCATAAGTTCAGTTGTCGCTCTAGAGCCTATTCGAGCAAGATTTTGATAGGATCTCTTGCCCCCTCATCTTTGTTTTCATTTTCCATGGTAGGCTGTCAGGATTTATGAGGTTGGTCTTGCAGAGGTTCGACCAATTCAAGCCCTAACTCCTTATACCTCGACCTGATTAGGGACATGCAAAGAAAAACATAGAAAGAGCAGACCGCTCTGATACCACTGATCCATATTTAAATAGGAATGCAACAAATTATAGATATGACCATAAGTACAAAGATACAACAGAAATAATACTTCATTTCATTCATGTAAAATGTTGAAATATGCTTACAAACAGAAATGGAAATAAACTAGCTCAAGCGATGGTAGCTTATCTCTGAGAAGGGATGTGGTGGCGACATGCCCATGAACTATCTTACAATGAGGCTCAAAGGCCTATTTATTGTTGAGAAACAATGGAAAACCCTAAACATCCGAAAACCTAACCCTAGGAGATGAAGCGCCAAACTATGAGCCCCGTTTTCGGTAAATTGGTACATCAACTTCCCGGGGTTGTAACTTTGACATACGATCTCGCTTTGACGTGCACAATACCTTGTTAAAAACATCTATCCCAGGAATACAACTTTGGGATGAGTAGTATTGGTCCATTGACCCATGTTTCTACCATTTTCCCCAAAAAATTTCGTTTAGGGTCTCAAAACGGATCCAAAAGTTCAGGACCCAAAAAACGGCCAAAAATAGTAAATTGTTTTACAAATAACGAAACTGAAAAACTGAAAGAAACAATGGTGGATGTACAAGTGGAATAGGCAAGTGGCCACCAATAGGTGAGGATCAAGGCTTCTCCTGGATCATAACCAGTGTTTTGTCTGAATGTTTGGTTTTTCTTTTCCTTACTTGATTTTTGAGTATTAAGATGGTTTGTGGCTTTGGAGCATCTAGGTCATCATCCATTCAACTGTTAGTGTGCTCAGAAATTCAAGTTATTCGTTAGTTGCTCCATGAATTTTGTTTTTTAGTCCTTTTATCGCTTTGATTTCAATTAAACAAGTTTGAAAAGTTTCGTTTGTTCTTCTCTTGATTAAGTGTCTCTTTTCGGGCATATATTAGATTTCTCATCTTGTTTTTGGTTGAGTCTTTGCATCATTGGTTTGGAAAAAAATATATTTTTGTTCTTTGTGTTTGATTGATGTTGATTGTTTGAAAATCATCATTGAAGTGTATGTGAAAAATTCATCTTATCATTCCATTGAAATACATAATTCTAGTTCACTAAATCAATATGTTACATTAGCTAGCATCATTGTAAACTAGAGTTGCATCATCATTTGCATTCAAAAATAAATGAATTCTCTTTAGTGTTTAAAGCACTACTTGAAGTGCATTTGATAGGAAAGATAGGAAGTGGAAAGAAATTTCATTATTTTGTTTTCAAAAGCAAAGTAGTGAAAATGTCATCTTTCTTTCAGTTGCTTGTTTGTTGCATTGATTGGTTTCTCTACTCTCATTAGTGTAAACATTCATCAAATTGAAAGGGTTTTGTCTCATTTAGCTACATATAGGAGTTTTTTCGAGTCACATCGATAAGGCCTGAAAACTGAGACATAATTTCAAGATAAAATTTAAAATGTATTCAATTAACCTAAGGCACATTTGAAACTTAACGCTCACATTTAGAGGGTCTAGGCTAGAGATGTGTTTTGACGTCTTTAAACATGGTAGTCATCATTCGCTTCAGCTCTAGATATTGCTAGTACGGACTTGTGATCCCCATATCGTCATGTATATAAAGGGAAACCCCACTAGGTTTGCAATCCTTTATTCGCTGGAAGCCGTGTCTTCCACCTTGTAAACATGATACACCGAACACAACATTTGGTGAGATTGCCTACCCATGCTTCTCAATTTTCCCAGAGGTATTCTGCAATTCACAGTTACTTAGTAATCCTTATTTCCTAGATTATCATGAGTAGTCATTTTGATATTTTTGACTCCCTAAATATAAAATATCACCAAGGGCTTGTCCTTTCGAACTCATTTCAAATCGAAAGTAATAGAGTCATCTTTGGTTTTTTCTCGACTCTTAAAACATGAAAAGGCGCCAACATGTTTCATCGTCTTAAAAAATTATTGCCCATGATCACATAACATTCCTGTTAGTATTTTCCTAGACCACATCATGAGTATACCTTTAAATACACTTTAAAAACCCTGAAATTAATCTCTCTTTCCTTGTTGTTTGAGACAAACCCATCATGGCTGAACCATTAGGTTCACCTAGTTCCTCTTCCTCTCATTTGTCTAAAAGATCATCTAAGGAGCCTATCCCTGAACTTCCCTAGTCACTTGAGGATCAATGTGTTGAACTTGGAATTGTTCTGAGTATTCAACCTTTGTCATCATGTCTTCCTCCCTCATATACTAGGTCACCTTACGAATCTGGCCCAAAATCTCTAGATAATCCTATTGAGACTCCCAAGAGTCTCCCGACTTCTAAAGGTCGGCTAGGATTGGTTATGTTGGAAATGGGATCCCCCAAGCGCAGTTTTGGGGCCAAAAGCCCATGCTTTGGGTCAAATTTTGTAATAAAATTGTAAAGACTCCTGATTTTGTGGTCAGAGAGCATGAAGGTGTCATGAGTCATAAAGCGTTGTTTGCCCTTAGTTTTGTAAATTAAAGTTGGCTGTAAAATATCTACCCATGGTCTACAGACCATGGGATTGTATAAAAACAGCTAAGCTCTAAGTAGTTTAAGAGTCGTGGGTAAGAGTCAGATGGTCATAGCTCTAAAGTAGAAGCCTAAGTTTTGAGTTGTAGCATAGGTAGAGGCTTTGCAACTTAAGTGCGCAGAGGTGTACGGTGGAAGTCTGTAGCTGAGTGCGTGGAACCTTGTAGTTGTGTGGTAGGGTGGATAGATTCTGTAATCACTTGGAAGATATCAATAAAGGAAAGTATTCTGAAAATTTTGTGCCTTTGTTCCCGTTAATGCATCTTGACATGTTATGTATGAATTTCATTTATAATACTTATATGATGTGCGAATGTATGTAACTACGTTGGTTAAGTGAACGCAAGTAAGAATATCTGTTTATGCGGTGCTAACTGTGATTACCCGATAAGATAAGTAAGATTCTTAAGATAACTTGACAATATATGCAATACATTGCCTTAGCAGTGCGAAAGTATCTGAATCAAAATTTAGGGTTGTGCGAAGGCTAGTCGTACCCTTTCACAGAGGTATCAAAGCGAGGAATAAGGAGTTAGGAAGATAGAGCCCTATAAATTAATGACCTGCACGAAAGCAGGAATAGAAGGAATAAACCGACATCATGACCATCTCAAGGTGCAGAAACTTGGTTCCAGTGTCCCCCCATATTTCTTCGGTTGAGACTTCAGTCCGTGTTCTGTGAGCTAATGCCGAAAGGGCCATTAGTGTAGGGATTTGTTCAGCTAAATAATGCTGAACCTAGGTCAAGCTCCCTCAAGCCAACAAAAGGTTCCGTTGCTGGGACCAGAGTGTGAATAATAGATGTGTGATGTTGTATCACTAGAATCCGACTAAGAAAGAGATCAAAGACTAGTTGGGTAGGAAGATCCACAAATTCATTGCACTGGAGAACATAAACTCGCGAGTTACAAAGGAACACTGGTTAGATAGATACCTATATACAGAGATCCATGAGATATCTTTCTACTTGTTTCTGGTTGAGCTATATGAGTGGATTACGAAGCTAGAAGATAGCTAAGGAAGGTGGAAACTTGACAGTCCTATTGTTTGGACCCCGAAGCTAGCACAGAAATTGAAAGCATCTGAGGATAAGATATCCCGTGCTGTCGATCACTAGCTCGATCACGTCATAGGAGGATTTGTAACTAAGTTTGTGGTCGACACCTCAGTTATCTACAGTGAGGCATAGCGACGTTTTTTCAAGGGACCACGAGGTAAGTACTTGAGCTCTTTGAATACAAGGATTAAAATGTCATTATGCGAAAAGCGGTTTATGCAGCTACCTTTATGTTTGGAGCTATGCGAAGTGGAAAAACTTACAAGAACAAAGGAAGAAAGCGTCTTCAATATAGTCCATTAAGTTCACCTCTGTGAGGTGGTGAAGAGGGAATAACATAGGCTTCTCCACGAAGTGGTATTTAGTTAATAAGAAAAGGATTCTCATGACTTCCACCTCCACCCACACCACCTGCAACTTCATCACCATCACCTTTGACTTCACCTGTACCACCTCCACCTCTACCGCAATTCAGTATGGGAGATTCGGTGAAGCTACCTTTGTTCAAAGGCTTTGGAAATGAGGACCTAGACTAGTTCTAGTTCATTGTGAAAATCGTATGGGAAGCTCAGGGCGTTAAAGATGATCACATGAAGAAGGTGGCTTTGGTTAGTGCTTTGTAGGATCATGCGCTAACCTAGTATATCAAGTGTTACACTGAATTTTGTCACCTTGACTATCTGCAGTTTATGTGGCCTCATCAATAGCCACATTGTCCTCTTTGTCAAGCCCCATACCTCTGCTCTTCATGTCAAAACTTCAAAGAGAGAGAAAGTCACTTGAAAACATGTTTATCTCTGGGTACGCAGTTTCTCTCTAACTTGCCTGCGTGTACGCACTCCATATACATTAGACCTACGTAGTAATACGCTCTGTATACTAAAGCTAGGGTGCGTACCCCTGTAAAGGTCAAAAGGCGCAAGTTTCATCTTTAAAAAGTTACTTGTGGTCACTTCTAGAGCCTTCTAGAAGAGTTCTTGACGTGTATTGAGCGCCTCCAGATGGTTCATGCACCCCTATGATAGAGGAGCTTATCCCATCAAGAGAGGAGCTACCCCATCCAAAAGAGGGAGTATCCCATTGATGTTGGAACTGAATAACCTCTTCTAGAATACTATAAATACAGGCATTGGGCCAAAGGAGGGGAGGTTGAAAGCTGAACATTCTAAAGGGTAAATGCTGCTGGAATTAGGACTTCCATTTGTTGACTTGTGAGGAGAGATCACTATCCTTCCTTGTTGCCATAGTGGGAGTGGGTGAGCTTGTCAAAGTAGAGGAAATCTCTTGCTGGACCCTGGGAGGAGCTTGCACAACACCAAGGCTCAGGTTGTAATGGTTCCTTTGATTATTTAATACAAATAAGTCCATTCTTCTCAATGATTTGTTAATGAATTATTTCATGTATTCCTTGGTCAATATGATAGATATGCTTTATTTTATGATGAATATTCAGATGCTATGTAATCGTTTGCTTTGTTAGTGTATGCAGGTCTGAAAGTGAAGGAGGAGCTCATCTGGATCAGCAAGGCTGGACTGCTACAACGAGCGTGGGACCTAAGGTAAGATCGAAAACATTTGAATTCTCATAGAATGATGTGTATCTAGAGAAGGATAGCTCTTGTTTGGTTTGTTTGTCATTAGAGAGTCTTAGACTCCTAGGAAGGTTGGATTTGTCCGCAAATATAACTCATTCCGTGTGACAATGCATATTGTGGATTTTTACGTAATGAAATTCTTTACAGTTTTATTAATAAAATCGAAAGTATAATATAACCAATTGAATTGAATTGACTTATTAATTTCATTATTACTTTTACTACTTTTTTACTTAAGTCCACATTATGCTTTAATATTATTTTTTATTTTATTTTTACAACATCTCATTTAACAGGTCACCACTATACCATCTTCCTCATTTAGACATAATGTTTTAGTATTATTATTTTTTTTTATCTTTACAACATCTAATTTAATGTGTCACTACGCCATCTTCTTTACTTAGACATTAATATTATTATTTTTTGATCTTTACAACATCTCATTTAATATGTCACTATATCATCTTCCTGCATCTATCTTCCTCACTTAAAATATTATATTTTAATAATATTGTTTTTATCTTTATAATATCTCATTTAACATTTCACTACATCTTCTTACCATATCTCATTTAACATGTCACTACATCATCTCCTTAAACTATCACATGTAGCATTTCACTACATCATCTTTTTCACATTGGGTTATATAACACTTCTTATTTGATAATACCTCGATATAATTTTACTTTAACATATAAAAATTTATAAAAATAAAAATAATTATGAAAGAAGGCGTGAGCGAAAGAAAGAAAACATGGATGAAACAAAACTACACATAAAAATGGAATATCTACATCAATGCATGTCTCACAAATGGCAAGGAGCTAAAGGATTTTGTTATGGAGAAGTTTTGTAAAAAGGTATGGGGAAAAGAGTTGAGTAGAAAGAAGAAATATTACATTGAGGAATTCAACCCTACGTGTGATCTACAACAAAAAGAGTTAATTGGAGCTAGTATTTCGTGGAGGTCAAAGGTTCTTATTGCTCAATTAAGGACCAACTCGCATCAACTTCGGTGTAAAACAAGATGGTGGAAAAGGCCTAAAGAAGCTTGGGAAGAACGGGTATGTATATGTTGCACATCTGGGGCTGTGGAATCAGAAAAACATTTCATTTTGGAATGTGATGCATTCAAAGACATCAAAGAAAATTATAGGAACATGTTAGTATCAATTTTTTGGCATTGTCTTTTAGCGAGAGGATTGTTGGAAAATTGGGCCAACTCATCATCAATTAAAATCAGAAAAATATTGAATTACAGAAAGCCAAAAACAAAGAACTAATAGTTTTATAGACTATTTATAATTTTGTAAATATTAAAATATCATTTCATATATAAAAATAAAAATTAATGAAATATAAACTTATCATATATTAATCCGATCTCACGGGGAATTCAAAAATACATGAAAGAAAAGTGAAAACAATGATGCATACGAGAATTGTTTTCTCCCAAAAAGTGACCCACAATTTTTCTGATTAAAACTATAAAAACAATTCTATATAGTTTAGTCTCTAAAACCCTTCTTACATCTTTATATTTATAAAGGTGCAAGAAACTAAGTCTTTTTCTAATTGCTCGGACTTTCAATTTCGATACTAATGATTCATCTTTGCCTTTAGGCTTTTAAACTTCAAGCGTGTCATTAATATACTTGGTGGAAGCTGATGTTGATAAGTGGAACTTTATACAAGGTGGAGTAGTATTCCTCTTTCACTCTTCAAGTATATATTTTTCTAGTTTTAGGAGTGGATTTCAATATGTCATTATTTATTAAATGGAATTTTACACAATCTAGTTGTTTAATGAAAATTATTGTAGAAACAAATAGAAGAGGGTATCTATTACATGCAATGGTGTTCTCTAACACTTTAAGTATCTAATCTTGTTTAAATAAGTCATCCATGGAACCTAAGATAAGTAGATTGTAATTTGATATTACTCTTTCCATCGATGATCATATCTTATGATATTTCCATCTAATTTAAATTATATGTTTTCACATGTATCTTTAACCAAATTCTTCCACTACTAATATTAATGAGTTCATTTTCAATCATGTATTCAATCTCTAGATAAAGCCTCCTTTATATAATCTTGCCATCTTGTAATAGAATTATTCTCGTTGAACCTTCCAAGCTAAAAGGTATCTTCGAATATCTTCATGGTATCCATGTACTTTTAAAATATATGTACTTTATCATAAAAAAATGATGTCGAGTGTTTAATTTATCTTGAATTCTCAAGGAAAAATTTATGAAACTATAAGGATCACATTGATTGGTCTAGGAATAATTTACTTCATTTTCTAATTAAGCACATTTTTCTTATTGTTGCTTCAATTGCTTAGCAATAGATTCAATAGTATTGACAATTGCTTCCCTAATTGCTAGCCTTACAAAAATTAGGGATTTTAGTATAGTATCATTAACATTAAAGGCAATTGCTTAGGAGGTTAATATAATTTTTTTATCAATAGAATTTTTTTTCTTTTATGGGATTATCTCATAATTTACTTCGTGTTTTAATCAAATGTAAAATTATCTACATTGGCTACACCAATAGGCATGGATACCCATATACTGATATTAGGGTCTTAGCCTCCTTACCCCCTAAATTGTTAATAACGTGTGCTTCCTCGTAAGAGGGCACATGTTCAAATCCATATGGGGTATTGTATGTACACCTCCATAGGATTTAGTAGTGAAGTTGCTACATAAAGGTAGGTTCCTTGTCTTACAAACAAGGGGGTCTCATACCATAATTTGGTGTATGGTTTGGTCATGACCCTATAATTAGATTATTACTATTATTATTATTAAGAAGAAAGGTCATCACTACTAAATAAGCCCAATTAGAGTGTGAACACAACTATTGTAAAATGGCTTATTAGAAGGTTCCACCTACTAGAAAGTTCCTTCTCTATAATGTTCTAGGAGGATAGAAAGGAGTATATATAGAGGTAGAAGAATAGTAAAAATTGCCTTAGCGAATTATTGTAAATGAGCTCTACTCTATTAGAGGTTTCCCCTTCAAAGAGGCAAGTGAACATTGTGCTCTTAATAATCAAGGTATCTTATTGTGGCTACTAAATTACCATTGAAATCATTGTTTTGATTTATTTTTGCTTAATATATGGATTTTTTTTTTGTTTGTGATTTGAATATTTCACTTGGGTACACTAAAAGTGGTATCATATCACTTTTCTTGGCGTATTAAAAAAAATCAGGCTAGAGACGTGTTTTGGTGTCTATAAAGAACCATAGTAATATGTAGATAAGCTTGTAAAACTATGGTTTAACAAAGATACAAATAGGAACTACACATGGTTTTACTTGGTTGGAAACCCCTATAACCCATACTAGTAACCCTTCAAGTAGTACCATATCAAACATCATTTGTACACAAAATATCACTTCCATGTATTCTAGGGTACATCAAAAGTCCTACAGGCATCCGAAAACCAACCCTAGATCAGCCACTTGACTTCCTAACAACTATTATAGTGTCATGGGGAACAACACTCGGGAATAATATTCTTGAATACCTAGGTAATCAGGTAGTATGCCTAAGGGCACAATTGACCCTCCTTACTTAAAGCCATAAGATATTGGGCCAAGCACTATTGTTGGACTCTGCAAGTATATTAGAGAGCTACAACATAAGGAAATCCCTTTTCCTTAGGATCCTTCAAGCCTTGATTCTTTTTTATTTTATTGATAGAAACCCTATTTACTGCATCAAGTTGCAAAATTCCTACATATTTGTTAAGATTTCAAATTTATTCATTTTGCAAGCATAATATTATTCGAATCAAAATATTGTTGTTTTATATGCACATAACCTACCCTACATTTCCTACCCTTTATGATGCCCTATTATTTTTAGTAATTATTATTTAGTATATCTATTTTTAGTATTGGTTCCCATGTAGGATGACATGTTGCAATGATTGGGCAGTGACATGGCTATATCTATTAAAGTGAACTAGCTTATTTGTGTACAACTCTTTTCTATTTATAGGGAAAAATTTGATCCAAAATTGTATCTACTTATCCCTTTATCCCATGAAACCTTCTCCTTTTACTATTAATCTTATTCTTAGGGTTTTTGTATGTCTATGGAGTTAAGAGTGATGTGTGAGATTTTATTTGTAGTTCTCAATTATTGTTGGATCATCATATCCTTAGTCAACTCTATTATTAACCCTAACTCTATTTTAGACCCTAAAAATACATTTTTTTGTCTAGTTAACGGGAAATAAGGGAGAGTTTCTTTTCTATTGGTTATGCATGCATAAGGAACCACATCTAGTGTGCAATAATCCTCTCTATGAGAGTGTTATTTAATTGTAGCCAAGTCAAATAATTTAGTACAAAGTGGGTTAGAATTGGTATTTCAATCTCTTTGTCTAATGAGTGATATTTCATTCTCTCTTCTCTCTTTTCTTATAATTACTAATGTAGCTTTTTGTCTCAATTAAATCATGTGCTCATACTTAAAATCCTACATTGCATTAGATATTTTAAGGATTTTTTGATAAATAAACTCATATTATTGTATATCATAAATGATTGAATAGCCTAACAAGGATGGATTAACTCACTATTAGTGTGGTTCTTACTCCATTCAACTAATTTGAGTGAAAGCCTAAGGTCCTACTTCTATTGCACAATAAGGAACTTAACACAATCACTATGAGAATTGAAGTAAATCCCACTTCAACTATACAGAAGGAAAAGTACTTCAATAAAATGGGTGATGCCTATGGAATTCTATGCTTTCCATTTTGGACTTGTTTTTTAATATTGAATGTTGCTCAACTCCCATAAAAGTATGGAGAAAGTTGGAGGGATTGTTTGGAAACAGAGATGATATAAGAGGACATTAGCAGGAAAAAAATACTATATCCTCTAGCCCAAGAAATTTTGATACCTTACATGTCTTTTTTAACATGTTTATGACTTTTATTCAACATGTTCAATCATGTGGCATTGATAGAAAAGAGAAGCAACTTATTTTCTCAATTCTTTCATAGCTACGAACCAAGTATTTTGTGTTTGATTCTTCTTTCCACACTACAAGAATTTCTATGGGAAAATATTGGAATAATTCCTGTTTGGTTGGATTTGTATATTCACTCATTCATGAGCAAGATAAGATCAGTTAGATGTGGGGTCTCAAGAGATTGAAGGCTCGTGCTCTTGCAATACAAGATAGTAGCAACAAGAACAAGTAAAAACGAAGGAATGTTAATCACATAGACAATGAAATAATTTAATACACTAAGGAGACTTCAAACCCCAAAAGGTATAAGAAACATAGAAGAAAGTGTAGCTACTATAACAAAAAATTTCATTTAAAGTGTTCTTGTATGGTGAAGGCCTATAACAACCCTGGTGAAAATTCCATGTATTAAAAGTTAATAAAGGAAAAATAATAACCAAGGTCATGGGACACTTATTCCAAGGTTAATTTGGTTTATTATGGCTAAGGAAATTGGAAAAGGCAATGACAAGGGATTTGGAAAGGAACGAGACATTAATTGACATTTTATTTACGAAAATAAAGGAAATTAGGAGAAAAGGAAGGTGAAAGGTCATAGGTTGCATGTAAGGAGGAAAATGAAGGAAAATAATGGAAAATTGAAGAAAATAGAGGCCTCATTAATAAAAAGGCTTTTGAGGATTAGTTGGTACCATTTGTCAATTTTACCTTTTGTCAATTCAATTTTGGAGCTCTCTCTCTTTATTCTCTCTCTCTCTCTCACTCTTAGAAACTTAAAGCATTCTTGGAGCACTTCAGCATTGGATCAAGAAAAGAAATAAGGCAAGAGGAACCATAGATCAAGCAAGGAAGAGCATAATCAAGCGGCTCCAACGGGATTATTTACAATTATTGAGTTGCATGTATGATTTCCTTATTATTTTTGGCATGCATGGTTATGCATGTGTGTTCTTGGTTCTCTTGTTGTCATTGGCATGGGTTTTTCCAGGTGTGGCAATGTTCTTTAGCCTTTCCTTGCCATTTCCAGATAGTCATGGTGTGATGGGGTTCTCATGTTTTGGTTGAGCTGGATTGTCGGATGTATTCGAAATTGAGTGAGGAGGTCTCTGAAAGAAAGCATGGCTTACTGATCCCTAAATCAGACTATGGATTTTGGTAAAGCCTTGGACTAGTGACCCCTGAACCGAACCATGGGTTGTGGTAAAGCCAGATTTTGTGTTACCTCGGTGGGCCTAGGAATCCTCGACTAGTGAATGGCAAGATATATGGTAAATCCTAGAGGTGGGTGCCCTCAAGGAGGCCTAGGAATCCTTGGTCGGTGAATGGTAGGATATACGGTAAAGCTGAAGGGTGGAGTATCGATTAGGCTTAGGGATCCTCAACCATTGCATGGAGGTATGTATGACAAAGCCTAGAGATTAGGAGACAAGAAAATTTGTCATGGTGTAGGTGAAGAAATCCAGTGGCATCCATACTTGTTTAGGGCCTAGTGGTCTGGTGGTGATTCAAACTTAAATAGGAACACTACAACTTACAGATATAATCATAAACACAGAGATGTAGCAGAAAAACACTTCATTTCATTAATAGAAAAATATTGAACTATGCTTACAAACATAATGGAAATAAGATAGCTCGGGCGATGGTAGCATATCTCTGAGAAGATATGTGGCATCTACATGCCTCTAAACTGAGTTAAAATGAGGCTCAAGGGCCTTTTTATTATTGAACAATAAGAGAAAACTCTAAAAAACAAAAATCCTAACCTGAGGAGATGTAACACCAAGAGTTTATGGGTCCCGTTGGGGTCAGTTGGTCAGCCAACTTCCTGGGGTCGTAACTTGGTCAGATTATCTTTGTTTGACACATATGATACCTTGTTGGAAAGATCTCTCCAAGGAATATAGCATCCAATGTGATTGCTTCGAAAATCACTGATTGAATTTTGCCAAAAAAACGTTGTTTAGGGCCTCAAAATGGCTCTCGAAGTCTAGGACCTGAAAAACTACCAAAAATAGTAAATTGTGCTACAATTAAGGAAACTAAAAAACTTAAAGAAACAATGGTGAGGGTCCAATAGGAATAGGTGGGTGGCCACCAATATCCACCTGGATTAGTCCTTCCCCCTTAGGAAGCAATGGTCCCAATTGCGTTGAGTTCCTCCATGAGATGAGGAAACTTCTACTAAACTTGGTCTCTGGTGAGCCATTTGCCATGGTAAAGGAGTTGGCCTTCTTTGACAACTTGATATAGTTGCATCCTATGTTGCTGAGTGTTCTTTATCTATGTGTCCATGATATGATCAGTTGTGGCTTGTTCCATGCAGTCCGGGTTGAGATCTATTGGTGTGAGTTGTTCTGTAATGTCAAATGTGTCCAACAATGGTGGAAAGTATGGCCAAAGATAATCTACATTGAAAACTGGGTGCAGACCAAGGAATGGTGGGATGCTGAGCTCGAAGGCATTATCACTGATGGCCTTGGTAATGGTGTATGGCCCATATCGGAGTGGGTGAAGCTTGCATTGGGGTCTAACAAGGCACTCCTTCTGGAAATGTAGCCACATTTTTTCGCCCACTTGGAACTTTTGTGACACTCAATGTTGTTCATGGCGTTGCTTGTACTTAGCATTAGCTCTTTCCAATATAACATGGACCTGTTGGCGGATGTGTTGAATGCAATCAATGAAGCTGTTAGCCCTTTCAGCTTCAGACTACACATGAGCCGAATCTACCTGAGTGGCTGCAAATGGTATGGCCATATTAATGGGGCATAATGGCTGAAATCCCAGCCCTACCTGAAAGGGGTTGTGGCCTGCCGAGCTATGGAGAGCTCTGTTGTAGCTGTGTTGGACATAGGGGAGACTTTCATCCCATGTGCATGGATGCTTTGAGTTGTACATGCGCAGAATGTGTATGATCATCCTATTGACAACCTCTGTTTGGCCATTAGTTTGGGGATGGAAATCCATGGACTTAGGAAGTTTTGTATCCAGCATCGACTAGAGACTTGACCAAAATTCACTCAGGAATTTGTTGTCTTGATCTGAGATAATGAAATGTGGGATCCCAAAGTGTACCCACACTCGCTCAAAGAAGAACTTAGTTGTGGCCTCTGCTATGATACTCTTCTTGCAAGCTGTCATAATGGCCATCTTAGAGAATCTGTCGACGACCATGAAAACACAATTGTTGTTGTGCTTAGTAGGAGGAAGGCCCAACATATAATCTATGGAGATAGATTCCCAAGGCCGAATAGGAGTAGGTAGAGGAGTATACAGGTCTTGCTTCTTAATGGTTGGTTTGGCAATGGCCCAGGCAATGCAGAATCTAATGTACTTCCCAACATCCTGATGAAGTTTCGGCCAATAAAAATATGTCTGCAATACCACCACTATTTTTTCTAATCTGAAATGTCCAATGGCACGATTGTAGTGTGCCTTCCAAATCATCTTGGCACGCTCACTTGAAGGAACACAGATGTGTCCCAAGTGGTATAACAATACATCCTAAAGGTGAAAATTTGGAACTTGCTTCCCTTCCAGGAGTGTTTGGTATATGTTTCCGAATTCTGGGTCACTCTTGTAAAGATGCAGCCACCCCGATGTCTCATGCCCAAAGGAGTCGAGCACCGTGATTAGCACCATGACCAGTGGTCGGTTGAGGCAATCAACGACATTATTGGTGCTCCCCTTCTTATACTTAATGTTCAAATGCAACTGTTGCAGATAAGTGGGCCATTTCTGATGGAGATCGTTCTGCAACTTCCCTTGTGTCTGTATGAACTGTAGAGGCCGGTGGTCTATGTGGATGACCGTTTCCTTCCCCAGAATGTAATGCTTCCATTGACGGAAGGGTTGCATAATGGAATACAAATATTTGTTGTAAGTTGGGTGCATCTCGTTGTGGTAAGCCACTGGATGACCATGCTGAGTAAGAACTACACCAATATCATAGTCGAAGGCATTTGTATCAATCTCAAATGGTTGTTGCAGGTTTGGTAATGTGAGCACTGGTGCCGAACAAAGGCGATTCTTCAACTCAGAGAACACTTGCTATTGGGTTTCCAACCAAAAGAAATTTTCTTTCTCTTCGCCCTTGGTGACTTGACTTAAAGGCCAAGTGATATGAGAGAATCCTGACACAAACCTATGGTAGAAATTGACAAGACTCAAAAGGTTGCGGAGCTCTATGAGAGTGGTTGGGGCTGGCCAATCCTGAATGATTTGTATCTTGGATGGTTCCACATGTACACCCTACTCATCAATGATGTACCCTAGATATTGAACCTGGGTCAAGCTAAAGGTGCATTTCTCCAAGTTAGCACACAACTTGTGTTATCGAAGGATTTGAAGGACCGGTTGAATGTGGTGGAGGTGCTCTTCCCAACTCTGGTTGAAGATCAAGATGCCATCTAAATACACCACCACAAATGCATTGGTGAAGGGTCAAAAGATGTCATCCATCAATCTCATGAAGGTTGTAGGGGCGTTCGTAAATCTAAACGGCATGACCAACCATTCGAAAAGGCCTTCCTTAGAATTGAAGGAAGTCTTCCACACATTGGAGCGTTTGATAGGGTCCTGGTGATAACCTAACTTCAAGTCTATCTTTCTAAAATATTTCCCCCCCTTAAGCTGGTCCAGAAGGTCATCAATTTGTAGGATTGGGTATCTATTTTGGACAGTGATCTTATTTAGTGCCCGATAGTCAATACAGAGACTCCAGGTCCCATCCTTCTTCTGTACCAATATAATTGGGCTCCCACAGGGTGATGAGCTTGGCCTAATGTGCCTTTTCTGCAGTAGTTCCTGAATATTCCTCTTGATCTCATCGCTCTCTAGAACAGAGTGTCGATAGATCAGTCTATTGGGCAGCGACGCGCCAGGGGTCAGATCAATGGAGTGCTTGACTGACAATGAAGAGGTACCCCTGCGGGTGAGGAAAAAATATCCTTGTACTCCTCCATAACCTTGTCCATCTATTGCTGCTGTGTAGAGGAGCCCTGTCTGGAAGCCATGGCCACAACCTTCTTCTTTCCTTGGGGGAGAATCATAAGAAAAACAAATTTCCTAGTCTGGGAAATGATCTTATTACATTGCTTTGCAGTGATCAAAGAGATGGTGGTAGACGGGGCTACCTCCAGTATCATGTACAACTTATTAGCCAAAGTAATAATCACAAAATGAGGTCTATACTCATATATATCATGTTGCTTCCACAAGTATGGTTTTCCTAAAAATACATCATAAACTTTAAGAGGAGAAAAATCACATAGTACCTCATCAGTGAAGGGTTTTATGCTATAGGGAAGGCGACACTGTTCGCTGACGCAAATATCTCGTCCTTGGTGAAGCCACCCAATGGTGTATGAATGTGGATGTGATATAGCCTTTAGGCCCAACTGCTTCATGAACTCTACTGAAATGAGGTTCGTGTGGCTCCCGTTGTCAACGATGAACTGCAGCAGAGAACCCTTCACCCGCATTTGTGAGTGGAAGAGGCGTTTCCCCTCCTATGGATCTTTAGCCTCAATTTTATAAATATTTTTGGTGGCCATTATGGCACTAGGCTCCGCATCAATGATCTGCTTCCCTCAAAACGGCTCCGGAAGTTCAGGACCTGAAAAACTACAAAAAATAGTAAATTCTGCTACAATTAAGGAAACTGAAAAACTAAAAGAAACAATGGTGAGGGTCCAAGTGGAATAGGTGGGTGGCCACCAATATCCACTTGGATCAGGTGGGGATTGTGGCAAATCTTGGTTCTATTGATGAGGGTGAGGCAGTGTAGCCTCAGGAAGCACTGGTTTGTTTTGGTTATGATTCCCATATTCATGCTTGGAATATGGCACAGGGGTGATTGGATGAAAGAAATATTTGGTTCAGCCAATTTATGGTTGGGTGGTACGTGGAAGTCCCAAACCTGGTTGGATTTTTCATTCATTAATAAGAGATCTTTTCCTTGGTATTCCATGTACAAATATAATGGTTTATATGTGGATTTTATGGATGTCATATCCTTGTTATTTTTGTTGTTTATATATTGGTTATCAGTATGGCTCTCGTCATGTTTTGATTTGTGAATGGATAAACACTTAATATATGACCTTATAGATGATAACACGACTAATGTGATAATACATCAATGCTTCTTAGTGATTCTCAGATAAGTATGAGACCTCTATGCTCAGATCTTTTGTTATGACCTACAGAATTCATATTTGTGACATGTTTGACGAAATGTATGTCATGGCCAGTAGGGATCCAGTCAAGCCATTGATCAATGTTTGCATTAGTACCTTTGTTTCTATGTTATTTATCATTTTTGGAAGTTTCAAGGAGTTCTAGGCAGTGTCCTGAATCTTGGCCCTGAAAACGAGGCACAAAATCTGGGGCCACTAGCACAAAATGCTTGAAAAAGACCCGAGTCACATGGATGCCCTTGCTGTGGGAGTGACTAGAGGGTCCCATTCACATGCATACCCATGTTATGGGAGTGAATAAGGCTCTAGATTAGTAAACTGTTAAGTTTCCTCAAGCGTTGGTCACCTCGAGGGGTTGGTTGGCTCCTAAAGGTTTTGTAACATGTGTAGAAGGTCAGATTGGTTGTGTTTTGTTGGTTCCACTTCCCTAAATATACATGGGGAGTTGAATCAGATCATAGTAGCTGTTGGGTCCCTATAATACTAGTGATTACCCCATTACTATTGTAGTTTTACCCCTTATTAATATTGTTGTGCCCTATTGTCCCCATATTGTTATTACTGTGCCCCATCGAATACCTCTATTGTTATTTTTGTGGCTTTATATTATTATTGTTAGGTCGGCTGGGTTATATTGTGACTCCTTAGACTCCTATATATACAAAGGAGGTTTTTTCATTTGAATCATCAAAGAATTGTTCATTTATGTAATGTAAAGGAGGTTGCCCCCTCAAAGAGGCTGAATTTTAAGGCGTTGATATATCTTTTCTATCTTTTTCTTGAGCTGGTTTCATAACATTTGGTATCAGAGCTTTGGATTCTATGGTTTCACTGCTCCAAACAAGTCATCGTGGCATTTTCGCTATAACTTTTTTCTGCGACGTTTCAGAAGTGAAAAAAAAACCCATTTGAGACGAAATGACACTGAACCTTGGGTCCGAATTTCAGAGCTTTTTTCACTATATTTGCGGAGATATGATATGAGGAAGTTGGTCTTTTTGTAGAATCCTAAATTACATTCCAAAGAGGTGACCTGGGGAAAATCATCATAACTTTCTCTCTAAGCATCAGATTGAAATTGTGTAAGAAGGTACAGAAAGAGGACGGATTGTAGTTTCTTGTATATATTTTTCAGAGCCAAAGGTCGAAACAAGGACACGTGGCACGTCGTACAAGTTTGCTCTACTGAATTAGTTTATAATCAGGTCACTGTGGGAGATTTGGCATAACTCTTCATTGGAGGTCCATGTTTACCCTAGCGGACTGGTTAACTTGAGTAAATGTGGAAGGAGGGTGTTACAGAGTGGTATTAGAGCAGGTTTCATTCTATTTAGGTTGTGTCTATTTTCCATTCTCTCTGGGTGATATCTAATACCATAGAGTGGTATCAGAGCATGGTTCACCCCTTGGATTGGATGGGCAGTGTGTTGGTCATGCATTCATGTCGGTTGCATATATGTATTCTCTATGCTTGTGGTCTGTGTACTTGTTGTGTATGCATGGTGGTGGTCATGGCTCCAGTGGTGTCACCATATGAAATTGGATGGTGTGTTGTTGGATGTGATTGTCATGAGTGTATGTTGGTTATGCATTGGTTATATATGTCAGTGCTTATATATTTTTATCCATACAATGATATGGTTGTGGTTGTCATGCGTGAGGTCATGGTATGTGGTAGATATGGTCATGCATTGATAATGGTTGAAACGATGTTTATGTATTGTTATGATTATGTTCATACATGTATTGTGCTAATCTGGTTGATCTTACATATGAGATATCCTCCTTGAAATATACTGAGGTATGTTGATTATGTTTGTATTTTGGTTTAGTTGACATGGTATGATTGGCAGGAAAGAGATCAATTATGACTAGTAAGATGGTAGACTACAGTTCACGAGATTCTTCTTATGGATCAGATGAGCAACGTGGTGTTGGGCACTCTTCTGACTTAGCAAATACATTAATAATTTTGTAGGCACAATTAATAATTTGTAACACAAAAAATGTTAGAATCATTCAGGCACGAGAGAAACAAGCATAAGTCAGTGTAGTAATCCTTTAGAGATTTTTAGAGTTGCAAAGACAGGGACCACGTCAGATCAACCATGGGCAAGAGGATAGGACTAATGGGGCATATGGTAGTAGGTCTCATTGTGGTCACAAGTCGGATATGGATGACATGGTTAGTGATGGCAGGCTCTTGGATACTCTAGATAGGAGAGGTGATGGACACAAGTACTATTCTAGTTATGGTTCTGACAAGAACTATGATTGTCATCATTATCATCCTTACAGGAGGAGTGACAGGGGATATTTTCTAGATGAGTTCAAGAAAGCTAACCCACCTACCTTTGATGGAGATTTGAAGAAGATGGAGGATGCAAAGGCATGGATACATGGAATGAAGAAATTCTTTGAGATGCATGAATACACAGAAAATATGAAGGCTAGAATAGCTATCTTAAGCCTCAAAGGGAAGGAAAACATCTGGTGGGAAGATGTGAGATGGGTTAGAGACATCAGGACAAAAGATTTGAGTTTGCATGAATTCGAGAGACTTTTCAGGAAGAAATACTTGTCAAAAAGGTACTATGACAGTAAGGCCAAGGAATTTTATGAGCTAAAGATGGGATCGATGACAGATGAGGAGTATCTGACCAAGTTCCAAGAGTTATTTAGGTATGTACCTTATCTTAAATATGATAAATTTAAATTTCATAGATTTGTTAGTGGATTTCCATCAACATTTAGAGATCGAATTGAGTATGATGAACCTCGATCACTTGAGGAATTTATTTGGAAATTGAAGCATTGTTATGAGAATTCAAAGCGTAATAAAAAATATCCACAAGGATGGAAAGCGAAAATTAAAGGTAAAGTTAAATGGCAGCCGAAAATAAAAAGGCCTTAGAATATAGAAGAGAAAGAGAATGTTGCACCATACAAGAAGTTCAATGTGACTAGACAGGGACAAGGGTCATATCAGAAAAATAGAGGTGATGGTACAGGACGGTTGGAGTGTTGGACATGTGGTAAGGAACATCTTAAGAGGGATTATCCACATAATCAGGGTGGTAAGCGTCAGATTTACAATGCACAAGAAGTGCAGGTAGTTGGGGATGTTGGGATGATCATTCCACGGATTTATGCAGCGCTGGATAACAAGTAGGCAGAGCACCAGGCAACTGTAATCGAGATGGACGATAAGATTTATGATCAAGTTGTTTCCATTTTGATTGTACCTGGATTCTATATAGTTATGTTAGTCCTGACCCGGTGGATAGGTGTGGTTTGAATAAAGAAGTGCATGCAAAATCCTGGTAAATGCAACTGGCTACAAGTACAAAGAAGATAGTGTATCACTGGTGTTTCAGGGAAAATTAGTGTCTTTTCGATCTGCTAGTCCCACTAGGATTAGCAGCTATCGTAGAAACAAACAATCAAAGCAATTTGTGATTTTCTTTATGTATGATAGATAAGAGAGAAGCAAAGGGACCAACTTGGATCTTCCGCTTGACTCCTTGCTTGATTTCTCCCCCCTTTGATAGAGCTTGCAACTCCTTTCCTACTTGTCCCGCTTAGAGAATATCTATAGAAACAAAGTAACAGAACACCATCAAAGCATCTCGATCTATTATATCATAAACAATGCCGAATAAAAAATACATTGAATATATAATGGCATTTACAAATAACAAGATTCACAAGTACACGATTGTATGGAGGAAAACTCAAAGAACTTTATTAAAATAGAAGGGAGAATTACAACCCAGTTGTCTGATCCAGCATCATCCTCCCAGCATCAAAGCCCTCTTCACCTCATGAAAAGCAAGATCACCCAAAAATACAAAGCTTCTCCTCAAAGACAAACTATCAACACTTCCTTACAAATTACAAAATTCCAGCCTCCAGATCTCTCAGATGAGGGATCCATTTATAGATGTTTGCAAAGGTGTGAGTAATCTCTGGGTTTTTTATTAGTGTCATTCCACTTGTAGTTCTTGTTTCCACTTGGAGATTTCTTGGATCTCTTACTCATCCCTGGGCGAATTCAAAGAGGCAAGTGTCATAGGAGAAGTTTCTGGAAGATTCCATGAGCATCCACTTAGCAAACTGTCTCAGAAATTTGTCCATTCTTGCTCATCGCACTCCACAAAAGGCCTCTTTAGTATGCATCACACCTGGCTAGTGTAGGAGTCAGTGTGCATCGCACCCTGACCATGGAGCAATCAGTATGGTCCAGGTTTGGCCAGTTCTGAGTGGTTTTTCAGGTGGAGCTTTTGGGAAATGATGTAATCAGTTGACCATGATCCTTTAGGGTATTAAAAAACATTTTTGGGGGTTAAAGAGCCCTTGGTTTATCAACATATAAGATTGGGGTTGCAGTGCCCAAATATGCCTATAATAGTTTCCCCCTAAAGCATGAAGTCGTAAATCTTTTGATGTCAGGTGAAATGCCTTATCATGAGGATCCGAGGTATTCGAACTGGAAGGTGACCTGTATAAGATACAATACAATACATCATCATCATATTATTTTCATGATCTAGCTGAGGCGAGCATTCCCATGCTCAGCTTTATAAATTCATTTTTATGTACATAGGATATATAATCGTCTGCAGTTGCAGACTGGTGATTCTTTATATGTAGAGTCATCATCCCTTAGCTTGGATGATCATCTGTGCAACTTCTGTGTACATTTGATGTCTTTATATTCCTGAATATATCAAAATCCGGATGGATGAAACTAGATCTGGGGTCTTCAAACTTGTTCAATCTTCGCTCGATGTACAAGTCGATCCATGTGAAGAGATGTTCTGAAGTCGAACATGGAAGGACATCACCTAATTACCAGCCAATAATGTAAGATATTAAGAGGCGCAAGAGGAATCACCGATAATGATAATGATCCTCAAGGTACTACAGTACAATTCATGTGGTGTGAGTATATGAGCTGATGTCGAACACCACGCAAAATTTCTCGGTCAAAGGCCATTGATGTAAACCTGTCGCTGGAAGTGAGAAACTTGCCATTGAGGCATGCAAACTTCAAAGTACTGAAAGGGTTGTTTCTAAGTCAACTTCCTGAATAATGAGCTGATGTCGAAAAGAAGTGACCCGTCGTAGGAGGACCTTAATGTATCCCACATCTATGACATGAAATGAAGCAAATGATCTTCTAGAGGTGAAAATAATATGATGATACAAGGTTCAGGAACGGTGGTCATGAAAAATGGAGGGTGAAGGTATTGTAGTGGATGAGGCATTAGCTGGATGGTGAATTCTCTGAATGACTTCTCTTGAACATATCAGCGACACTGAGATGAATTGGTAGCGTTAACACCAGAAGATGGATGGTATGGAGGACCAATGGTGATATGACCGGTGAACAGAATAACCCAACCCGACTCAATCAAGGTGATGGAGTGAAAGTGTCATGTTCAAGAGCGACCTGCTACCAATAAAATTCTTCAAGTTTTCTTCCCTTTTTCCCCAGCCATTGCTAACCAGTGCCTCATTATTTTTGTAAAGCTTGAGGAGGATAACATGTGCTTGTTCTATAATTTTCCCTTCGGGAAAACCTGTCGCTATGTTTTAGCAAGCCTAGCAACAGTGAAACTCATTCTTGTTTGGGTGGACAAGTTTGTCGCTATCATTTTAACGAGTTTAACGACAAGGATAACTCAGTCCTTTTCATGTTTAGACAGTTTGAAAAGGGACAAAAAGGAAACTCTAGCTGTCCTTTTTTGTAGCATAATCCCTTAAGTCTGAAAAAGGATAAAATAATACAAAAGGGATGATTTTTCTATAACTTTAGCGAGCCGAAAAGACAAGCGCTCTATCTTTTTTGTGGGATAATCCCTCAGGTTCGAAAAAGATAAAAATATACCGGAGGGATGGCACTTCCAATCACTTTAGCGAGCTGGAGAGGCCAATTTCTCGACAATCTTTTCATATTTAGCGAGTCTGAAAAGTGTTTAAAGTGGACTCGTTTTTTGAGGAACGAGTGGTGCTTAGGGTAGCGAACTGGTTCCTGGTAATCTTGGAACTTCTCAAAACATGGTGATGTGAAGAGGTTGGCTAACAGGACCACTCATCGCAGTTGTTCCTCAAAGGTAAACAATATAGTGGAAGCGTATGATCGGCCAAAAGAATGGAGGTGATGGTAGAAACACAACCAAGGTTCAAAAGGCAGATAGAATGGCAATCAAAAAGGTTATTTACCGAAGGTGGGTTCATCTTTTAACGAGCTTGAACTCTGGGGGAACATATGCTCAATGGCTGGTTTATTTTTTAACGAGCTTGAACCTTGCAGAAACATTGCTCATTGGCAGGTTTATTTTTAACGAGTTTGAATCTTACGGAAACATTGCTCATTTTCCTTTTTATGTAAGCTAGAAACGAACAAACTAAAAGGTTAAAAAAAAAAAAAAACCGGTATAAACGCTTCCTTTGCTTCGTCTATACCGCAGACAAAGGTGAATGGTGGATCAGACCAATCACCTAACCTAAGAAGTTGGAAAAGCTAAAAAGCTAAAAGGATAAAAAGTTGAAAAAACTAAAAAGCGAAAAAATGAAATTGGTCATTTTTAGTTTGTATAAAAAGTTTTGCATGCCCCCAGGCATCGAGAAAAGGAGAGTCTCCAGGTAGCCATATGGAAATTACTATGGTTAAGCATGATTGTTTTTTTCAGTGGTTAGACAAAAGACTTCCTTGGCTTTGTTCGCCAATTAGGCAAAGGTGAGTGGTGTGTCAGACCAATCACTTAACTTACAGGGAAATTCATGTGATAGGATGGTTTCGTTAGTGGTTAGACAGAAACTTCCTTGGATTTGCTACAAAGTGGACAAAAGTGAATGGTGTGGGATGGCACTTCCAATTACATAACCTATAGGGAAACCTATCTTTTCAGCTGGGTTTCTCTTCCAAAGCAGACCAGGGTGCATGCCCCCTAAGCTTCGTTACATTCACCGGACTACTCGCTGCAATCAGGTGGATGGAATGAAGGTTGAAGATACACTCTAGATGCAAAGAGACCATTTAGGGATGATGTTTGACTTGAAGCTGTGTTCGAACCAAGAAATGAAAGCTGGTCAACAGTGACAATTTTTCCTTCATGCAAGAAGCACATCACTCGAAAGAGTGTTGAAACAATAGCTTCCATGTTGTAAACATAGTCACGTCCAAGGAGTAGATTGTAATCTAACCGTCGTTAGACTACCATCACGTTCAAGTGAATGATTTTCCTTCTCAAAGTTACGAGTAACCTAGGAAGGATCCCTAACAGTTGACTGGTTCATTTGTTAAAGCCCGACAAATTCTGTATAACAGGCATAATCGATGGTGAAGCAAGCGCTTTCCAAGCAGTTGAGGAAAGGATACTCACTGAAGCCCCTTCATCTATGATAATGCCAGACACGACCATTTTGTACACTTGTACTATGATCCGGAACAGTACATTAGAAGGAAGGTGGGATCTCGCTACTCTACTCCAATCGAAGGAAGCGACTAGACTGCTTAGAGGGGGTACCGAATAAACGGTTGAATGAACCCCTTGAGTAGTGGGAACTGGGGGGTTCTCTTCTTGTCATGAAGGAACGGACGGATTGCCCCCAAGTTCATCGGACTCTGAAGTGACAAAAAGAAATTGAACTGTATCATTCTCATTCTCTTTGAAAATTGTATCATCTGAAGTTGAACCTTCTGAAGGTAAAACTGGGTCGACTGCCATCTCGACCTATTGACTTTGGTCCAGTGTGGACTCAAAAGATTCGTTTTCAGCAATAGGTGTCTCGACTAATGGTTGAGTCATGTCATTCGTATTTTCAACTAGTAAAGGACTTGAGGTGATTTTCTTGTATCCAGATGGAAGTCGCTGCGGTGAAGCAGGAAGGTTACGCAATACTCTTTTGGCCTCATCCAAAAAAGAACAACGGGGAAGGTAATGGTCCCCTTCACATAATCCACATGGAATTTTTACCTTTCCTTTCTGTCCAAGAACTTCATTTTCACTAGTTGATGGTGCACTGTCAACATGATTGCCATAGGTTGATGACATCGAACGGTGTGAATGGGGAGACCATTCTCTCAAGATCCGTGGAATGCAAGGACAATCTTGATGAAAATGGTTCCCTCTGCAAATTACAAAAGGATATCTGGGAGATTTAGTGTGCAGATTTTCACCAGATGATTCATGGTTGTCCCCTTGCTTAACTGACTTCTTCTTATTCTTCTCTTTCCCTTTCTTCTTCTTCTCAGTCACTTGGTTACTAACATCACTATTTTCACCAAGCGAAGAGGAAGAAGGGGAGGGAGAAATAAATGAAGAGGAAGGTGAAGGGTCAACTTTAGTATTAACTAGTTGCTGATTCGATTGCTGAGGAATTATGGTATTTTGAATGACAAGGGTTGAGAATAGCTATACTGGCAGGCCAATCGTGATTCCTGAAAGGGACAATGTGGCCATATACGAAGCACCAATATCTCCCCAAGAGGAGAAAGGACTAGGATTCCCCTCAAAAGGGATTCCTTGATTGGTAGACTCTATTATTTCAACCTAAGATCAATGAAGGAACAAGGATGTTATTCCGAATTAAATAAATTTTAATAATGCTTTGACACAACTTTGCTTTTCAATTTCTAAGAGTCGAGAAAAAGATAAAGATGACTCTAGTCCCCTTTGATTTTTAATGAGCCTGAAGTAACAAGTGCTCAGATGGACGTTTTCTTTTAAGGAGTCGAAAAGGAACGAAAGTGACTACTCTGGAAATCTACAGAGAGCGATTACTAAACCAATCGCAAAACTGCAATATACACCTTGGTAATAAATTAAAGAGAAATTACCAAGGACTTATGTACGACAGTCAATCTTCCCGAATGTTGTGTTCAGTGCATTGCGATTGATAGGGTGGCAGACACGGCTTCCTATGGATAAAGGATATAAGCCTATTGTGGTCTCCCAATATATACTCGATGATACGGGGAGCACAAATCCGTGCTAGCACTTGTCATATCAAAGATGAGGAATCACCCAACCTTCGATGAAAATGATAGTTATTAGATTTTACGACGTCGGAACACATCTCTAGCCTAGACCTCTAGATGTGTTGCATTAGGTTCCAAAGCGTTGTTAAGTTCATTGAAATTTATTTTAGAGTTGATCTTGCTTAGAAGTTTTCCTTTCAAGGTTCACCACATGATCTAGATGTAAAATTCGTAAATATGCAATCTAAAATGATAAACAATCATGGTTTACTTTTTAGCAATGAAAATCCTAGCTACTAAGGAAAGAAGATTACGATTCTTCCAAACAGAGAGCAAACATCACACACTAAATGCACTTTTCCTATATCATTTTTTTCACATAGTCTAAATGAAAATGCAAATGCATGTATTTGCTTTTCGTTCCCCTTTAATGTGAAGAATGCTAAAAAGGAAAACTGAGTATAGATCTGAAATATTTTCTTCAAAGCGACATTTCGACAATTTCTTTTCAAAATGAAAGGAAAACTAAACAACACTTTTCGATTTCAAATAGAAAAACGCTTTCGACACTTCGAATATTAACAATTCAAATCAAATACACAATAAAAAGTTCAATCGACTATCTAGAGAAGGAAAACTTTACGACAATTCTCTTTTTTGACACAAAACGACAGTTACGACGATTTTTGCACCAAAACAACAATTCGATTTATGCAACTTTTCGACGAAGGACTGTAAATGATGGACAAATATATAAAAACATTTACTAATCCTAATCAATGGAGGCTGATCTAGGTAAAGCAAGGAGGCTTCAGCAATGGGATACTGTTCATTAAGCAGCAAAATAATTAAACAGCGCTGAAAACAAGGACAAAAAACCCAAATTTCAAGGAGAGAAATAGGATTACTCAGTCATCGCACCTGTGCTTCACAAAAACAGGGATGCATCTCACCTGATACACTCGAGAGGTGCGATGCATACTGACTTCCAGTGATAGACAATGCGATGGGCTAGGAAGCGCAACTGAGGTGGGTTTTTGCTCAAATTTGCAACTGAGTTCAGTGATTTAAGCTTAGCTATGATGGATAGTAAAGAGCAAGGTATAGAGGAATGATCTTGGGATGTTATTGAGCTGCAACAAGAGTGTTTAGAAAGCTTGCAAGTCAGATGTTCAGTTCATAAACTAAACCAGAGATTGACTGAAGTAGCATTCATCTACTATGCACTTGCAGAGCAAGAGCAGTTCGAAGGCTATTTGGCTAACTTCAGGCTCCGTCTGTAGTTTATAAAGAAAACAACAATAACAAACAAACAATCTATTCACTCCCCGGCGGAATCGCCATTTTGTTTCCAGGAAAACTAGTGTCTTTTCGACCTGCTAATCCCACTAGGATTGGCAGCTATCCTAGAAACAAACAATCAAAGCAATTTGTGATTTCCTTTATGTATGATTGATAAGGGAGAAGCAAAGGAACCAACCTGGATCTTCCGCTTGACTCCTTGCTTGATTTCTCTCCCCCTTGATAGACCTTGCAACTCCTTTTTTACATGTCCTACTTAGAGAATATTTGTAGAAACAAAGTAACAGAACACCATCAAAGAATCTCGATCTATTATATCATAAAAAATGCAGAATTAGAAATACATTGAACATACAATGGCATTTACAAATAACAAGATTCACAAGTACATGATTGTATGGAGGAAAACTCAAAGAACTTTATTAAAATATAAGCGAGAATTGCAACCCATTTGTCCGATCCAGCATCATCCTCCAAGCATCAAAGCCCTCTTCACCTCATGAAAAGAAAGATCACCCAACAATACAATGTTTCTACTCAAAGACAAATTATCAGCACTTCCTTACAAATTACAAAATTCCAGCCTCCAGCTCTCAGATGAGGGATCCATTTATAGATGTTTGCAAAGGTGTGAGTCATATCTGGGTTTTTTATTAGTGTCATTCCACTTGTAGTTCTTGGTTCCACTTGGAGATTTCTTGGATCTCTTACTCATCCCTGGGTGAATTCAGAGAGACAAGTGTCATAGGAGAAGTTTCTAGAAGATTCCATGAGCATCCACTTAGCAAACTGTCTCGGACATTTGTCCATTCTCGCTCATCGCACCCCACAGAAGGCCTCTTCAGTATGCATTGCACCTGGCTAGTGTAGGAGTCAGTATGCATCGTACCCTGACCATGGAGTAGTCAATATGGTCCAGTTTTGCCTAGTTTTGAGTGGTTTTTCAGGTGGAACTTTTGGGGAATGATGCAATCATTTGACCATGATCCTTTAGGGTATGAAACAACACTTTTAGGGGTTAAAGAGCCCTTGGTTTATCGACATATAAGATTGGGGTTGTAGTGCCCAAATATGTCTATAATAACTAGGTAAGAGCTTGTGCATTCGAGTTGAATGGTATGCATACCTCAACACATTTTAATGTATTTCCATTGGGATCATATAGTATGATTTTGGGCATAGACTGATTGTATCTTCATAGGACCAAAGTGGATTGTTATGACAAGGCCATTGAGTGCTTGGATGACATTGGGGAACATAGAATCTTGCAGGGTAAGAAGAAGGAAACATCCGTTAGAATGGTGACAACTATGCAGGAAAATTGCAGTCACATAAAAGGGTGTGTGTTATTTGCAGTGCATATTTCTAGTGATAAAGGTAAGGATGTTGAGGATGCAAAGGTATTGAGCATGTACTCGATATTGCAGTAGTTTAAGTATGTGTTTCCAAAACATATTCTAGAGTTTTTGCCTCAAAGAGAAGTGGACTTTTCTATTGAGTTGGTACTAGAAGCAACACCAGCATCAAAAGCACCGTACAGGATGAGCACACCAGAGTTAGTAGAGATGATGTTACAGTTGAAAGCAATGCTTGACAAGGAATACATTAGGCCAAGTGTGTCACCTTGGGGTGCATCGATATTGTTTGTGAAGAAGAAGGATGGTACTCTCAGGTTATGCATTGATTACAGGCATTTGAACAAGGTAACCATCAAGAACATGTATTTTTTGCCAATGATTGATGACTTGTTCGATTAATTGAAGGGAGAAACAGCGTTCTCTAAGATTGACCTGAGATCAGGATATCATCAGGTATGCATTAAAGAAGAGGATATTTAAAAGACAACTTTCTGGACCAGGTATGGGAATTATGAGTTTGTTGTAGTTCCATTTGGTTTGACTAATGCTCCGGCTACTTTTATGTGCTTAATGAATAGTGTATTACATCCTTATCTGGACACATTTGTTATTGTATTCATTAATGACATCTTGATATATTCTAAAAATGAGGAAGAGCATGTCGAGCATTTGGTAACAGTGTTGCGATTTCTTAGAGAGAATTGTATGCTAAGCTTAGTAAATGTAGTTTCTTTCAGAAAGAGGTACATTACTTGAGGCATGTGGTCTCCAAGGAAGGTATAGTAGTGGATCCAGAGAAGATAAGGGCTCTCATGGAGTGGAAAGCTCCTAGAAATGTGTATGAGATAAGATCATTTATGGGGTTAGCAGGCTATTATAGGAGGTTCATCAAGAACTTCTCTCAGAATCCATATCCTATTTCTTCATTTCAAGGGCAAGATAATAAATTTGAATGGACAGAGGAATGCACAACAAGTTTTGAACAGTTGAAGCAGTTGTTGACAAATGCTCCAGTGTTAAAGATTATAGATCTAGACAAAGAATTTGTGGTATGTACAGATGCTTGCAAGAGAGGACTTGGTTGAGTTCTTATGAAGAAGGGACAGGTAGTGTGCTATGAGTCACAAAAACAGAATGAGCACAAGAAGAATTATCTGACACATGATCTTGAGTTGGCAGTGATCATCCATGTGTTGAAGATGTGGAGGCACTATCTTCTTAGCAGGAGGTTTGTATTGATGAGTGATCACAATGGGTTGACATACTTGTTTGATCAACTGAATTTGAATGCCAGGAAAGCTAGATGGTTGGCCATGATTAGTGAGTTCGACTTTGAGATCAGGTACATCAAGGGTAAAGAGAACATGGTTGTATATGCTCTTATCAGGGGGATAAAGGTGAATCATATAGCAATTCTGAGTTGTTATGGGATAGACTTACAGGATTAGATCTTACAAGCAGGTCAACAGGATGACACGTACATGGAGCTTATGCACAGATTATCTTAGGGTACAAGTGATCAACATGTGGAATATCGTCTCATGACAGATGTTTTGATCATATTTAGGGACAATATATATGTGCCAGATAGTAGTGAGCACAAGAAGACTACCTTGAGAGAGTTTCATGCGAAACCGTATTCAGGTCACCCACGATACTAGAAGACATTGACAGTAGTGAAGAAGTTGTATTATTGGACGAATCTAAAAAAGTATGTGGTAGAGTTTGTAGCTATATGCTTAGACTGTCAGAAGGTAAAAGAAAAATGTAAGCATCTAGGTGTACTGCTACATCCGATTGCGATTCCAAAGTGGAAGTGGGAGGTCATTTCCATGGATTTCATTATAGGTTTTCCGAGGACATCTAGACAACATGATTCGATCATGGTTGTGGTTGATAGGTTTACAAAGGTAGTGCACTTCATTCCAGTGAAGTCTACTTATTCATCTAGTGATGTAGCACAGGTATTCATGAGAGATGTGGTTAGATTGCATCGTGTTTCGAAAAACATTATGTCAGACAAGGATGCCAAGTTCACTTCTAGATTTCAGAAAGGGTTATTTGTGGGTCTGGGTATAGAGTTGGCCTTCAGCATAGATTATCATCCATAGACAGAAGGAAAAACAGAGAGGATCAATAGGAAATTGGAGGACATGTTGAGGTTATATGTGATTCATAAGAAAAGGAGATGGGAAGAGTACCTTCTATTGGTTGAGTTTGCTTATAACAATGGGTACCAAGAATCTTTGAGGATGAGTTTGTTTGAAGCATTGCATGGGAGGAGTTGTAATACTCCCATTAGTTGGAGTGATCCAGTGAACATGGTGTTTATTGGCCCGGCCATGTTGGAAGAGATGGAATAGGAAATGTAGGTAATCAAGAAGAATATAAAGGCAGCACGGGATAGACAAAAAAATTATGTAGATCCGAATAGGTTGTTTAAGGAATCTCAGGTTGGGGAATAGGTGTATTTTCACATCAAGCAGAAGAAGAGATCCTTGAGGATTGGATTGTGTGCCAAGTTGGCACCTTGGTTTTGTGGACCTTTCAAGATTCTTGAAAGGATTGGAATAATAGCCTATCGACTTGCACTTCCTCCAATAGTAAAAGTCCATGATTTTTTCCATGTGCCATTGCTTAAGAAGTATGTTAAAGATTTTGATGATGTGATTGACCAATCTATATTGTAGGTGGAGCCAGTTGGATAATTTCAGCCTAAACCTCAGTGTGTATTGTAGAGAAATATGCTCGTGCTCCGAAACCAACCAATTGAGCAAGTTAAAGTGTAGCGGAAGCACTTTGGGTCCAATGAAGCTACATGGGAGATGGAAGATCAGATGCAGGCTATGTATCCTTCTCTAATCGCTAGTTGAGCGAATGTTTTTGGTATATTTTTTGGTATATGTACATGTGTATATGGATGTAAATACCTCCATGAGATGTTTTATGAAGCTCCAATAAGTGATATGGGTGTCATGTCATTATGGTTGTCATGTTGTTATTTTGTCATGTTGGTTTGCCTCTCAGTAGGTTGATCATTGTAAATACTACATCGAGCTAAGTTATAAATCTCCACATGCAGTATTTTTTGTTTTCAACAGTTTTGTTAGTTGTAGGTGTCATTGAGCGTCGAGGACGGTGTTCCCACAGGGGGGAGGGTTCTGTAACAACCTTGGTAAAAATTCCATGTAATAAAGTTAATAAAGGAAAACTAATAACCAAGGTCATGGGACACGTATTCCAAGCTTAATGTTGGGCAAAGACATCCTAGTGTGGGTGTTAATTTGGTTTATTATGGCTAAGGAAATTGGAAAAGGAAATGACAAAGGTTTTGGAAAGGCACAAGGCATTAATTGACATTTTGTTTATGAAAATAAAGGAAATTACGAAAAAAGGAAGGTGAAAGGTCACAAGTTGCATGTGAGGAGGAAAATGAAGGAAAATAATGGAAAATTGAAGAAAGCAGAGGCCTCATTAATAAAAAGGCTTTTGAGGATCAGTTGGTACCTTTTGTCAGTTTTACCTTTCTGTCAATTCAGTTTTGGAGCTCTCTCTCTATTCTCTTTCTCTCTCTCACACACTCTTGGACACACATAGAATTCTTGGAGTACTTCATCATTGGATCGAGAAAAGAAAACGAGGAAAGAGGAAGCCCATATCAATCAAGGAAGAGCAGGATCAAGCGGCTACAATGTGATTATTTGCAGGTATTGAGTTGCATGTATGATTTTCTTGCTAGTTTTGGCATGCATGGTTATGTATGTGTGTTGTTAGTTTTTTTACTATCATTAGCATGGGTTTTTCCAGGTGTGACAATGATCTTCAGCCTTGCCTTGCCATTTTCGGATAGCCATGGTGTGATGGGGTTCTCATGTTTTGGTTGAGCTGGATTGTCGGATGGATTCAAAATTGAGTGAGGTTGTCTCTGAAATAAATAACACATTGCCTAGTGATCCCTAAATCAGACTATGGATTCCGGTAAAGACTTGGCCTAGTAACCCCTGAAATGGATTGTGGGTTTCTATAAATCTAGATTTTATGTTACCTTGGTTTGCTTAGGAATCCTCGACCAATGAATGGTGGGATATATAGTAAAGCCTAGAGGTGGGTGCCCTCGATCGGGCCTAGGAATCCTTGACCAATGAATGGTGGGATATACCGTAAATCCTAGAGGTGGGTGCCCTTGATCAGGCATAGGAATCCTTGACCAATGAATGGCGGGATATAGCGTAAAGCCTAGAGGTGGGTTCCCTTGATCAGGCCTAGGAATCCTTAGTCGATGAATGGCAGGATATATAGTAAATCCTGAGGGTGGAGTCTCGATTAGGCCTAGGGATCATCAATTGTTGTATGGTAGAATGTATAGAAATCCTAGAGACTATGAGATAGGTAAATTCCTCACAATGTGGGTGGAGAAATCTGGTGGTATCCATGCTTGTTGATGGCCTAGTGATCTGGTGGGGATTGTGGTAAAGCTTGGTTCTATTGATGAGAGTAAGGTGGTGTAGGCTTGGGAAGCCCTGGTTGATCTTGGTTACCAGCCCACATTCATGCTTGGAATATGGCACAGGTTGATTGACTTAAAGAAAGATTTGGTTTAGCCAATCTATGGTTGGATTGTACGTGGAAGTCCCAAACCTGGTTGGATTTTGCACTCACTAATAAGAGTTTCTTTTCTTGGCATTTCATGTTTAAATGTACTTGTTTATATGTGGATTTTATGGATGCCGTATCCTTATTATGTATGTTGTTTATATACTGGTTATGAGTATGTTTTATGACATTGATGATGTATGAATCTTGTCATGTTTCGATTTGTGAATGAAGGAACAATGAATATATGACCTAATAGATGATAATGCAGCTAATTTGATAAGGCATCAATTCTTCTTAGCGATTCTTAGATAACTATGAGACCTCTATGCTCATATATTTTGTTATCACATGTAGAATGCATATATGTGATATGTTTGATGAGATGTTTGTCATGGCTAGTAGGGGTCCGGTCAAGTAATTGAATGTTTGCGTTAGTACCTTTTTTCTGTGTTATTTGTTATTTATGGAAGTTTCATGGATTTCTAGGCAATGGCCTGAATCCTAGCCCTAGAAAAGTGGCACAAAATATGGGGTTGCTAGCATATAACTAACTTAAAAAGACCCCATTTGCATGGATGCCCTTGTTGTGGGAATGACTGTAGGGTCCCAGTCGCATGAATTCCCATTTAATGGGAGCAATTGAGGCTCTAGGTCAGTAAAATGTTAAGTTTTCTCAGGGGTTGGTCACCTAGGAGGGTTGGTTGGCTCCTAAAGGTTCTGTAACATGTTTAGAAATTTCCACTTCCTTACTTGTAGATGGGGAGTTGAATAATATCATAGCAACCTCTTGTCACATGTTTACCCTAGAAAACCATTTAACTTGGGTAAATGTGGGAGGAGTGTGTTACAAGCCCACTGATATTATAGAAAAATTACTTCAACAACACAACCTTGTAGATTGCATACCAAACAATCTCAAGACGAAGACTAAAGACAAGCCATTAAAGGATAAAATTAAGGGTAATGTTCTGACAACTTTTAATCCATATTTTGATATATGTATCTTACACTCAAGTAACTCTAGTCATATATCTATATCAAAGCATTATTGTTCTTCCTTGGTACCTTTCACTAGATGTCATATGATGTTGCGAAACAAAACACCTATGAATGTATGTAGAAAAGGCATTATGAACCTTGCTTATGTAAGATTTAACAATGTGTTACATGATCCAAATCTCTCCATTAATATCTTCTCTATCTATTATATTACATATTTAGGTAAGGATAGTGAGTTGAGTTCACTCTAAGTTCAATGATAATTTCAAAGAAAAAGCATATGGTTCCAGAGTTCTTGGTGGGGAAGTGGATCATCATTCTAGGTTTTATATATTCTCCCATTTCATTCATAAATTAGATTATGTTTATCTTCTAACTCATTAGCATGAAGGAAATAGAGGAAAAATAGATGAAACTTTTGATGAATGCCCCTTGCATGCACTCCAGGAGGAATCACTTGCATCGTTTTCATCTCTCCCTAAGGAAAATTTTCAATATTTTTACACACTCTTCAAATCATATTTCTAATCAGATTTAATATTCTAATTAGGAATCCCATGAGAATCTTACTGTAGATCCAGATTACAAGCATGAAAGGGTACATCCTACTTTACAAGTAGTTAGTAAGCTAGTGGGTGATGCTAACAAGACAAAGAGAATTAGATTTTAGTTTTTTGGTAGTCCATGAAAATTCACTACTATTGTAAGAAAGTACAAGGCTCAACCAATGGCCAATATCTTCTCACATGATGGAACAAGAAAAATTGATGGATAAATCCATGATGGGTTGATGATCAACACACTATCGTCCTTCATAACAATTGCAGAGTAGACATAATATGTATCATGAATGAAGTGAGGGAGGAGGGTGGGGAGGCATGTTCATCCCATTGTATTTTCCTCTTTAATTCACTTTTGTCATATTGTTTTTTGCATAAGTTTTTAGTACATGAATACTTGCTATGACAACAAATTGTAGGGACTCATATAGTTGTTTTGTACTTGATTACCTAACATGGGTGCAAATTTCCATGACTTGTTTACTATCCATAGACTAGTTCTAGTTTAGAGGGTTGTTGGTTTACATGCACACTACTTACCCTAGATTTCCTACCCTTTAGGAGGCCCTACTATTTTATTATTTATTATTTATACTATGTCTATTTTTAGCAGGGGTCTTTATGTAGGACAACACGCAGAAATGATTGGGAAATCACTAGGTAGCGACATGGCTATATCCCATCAATGTACACTTCATTATCCCTAGCCTCATTATTCATAAGTGTGCACTTATTTCCTATTTTTGGAGACAAATCTATTCACTTATCCTTTTATCCTACGAAACCGTATCCTTTAACTTTTAGTCTCATTCTTGAGGTTTTTCTATTTATATGGAGTTAGGAGTGATGTGTGTAACTTCTATATTTAGTTATTTCATTTTTCTAAGATCATCCTATCCTTAGCCAACTCTATCATTGACCCTAAATATATTTTACATGTGACAACTCCTTTTTTGACCTAGTTAAGTAGAACTAAGGGGTAGTTGGTTTTTTGCTAGTTGTGCATGCACAAGGAACCACACTTAGTGCACATTATTATCCTTTATGAGAATGGTATTTAATTGTACTCAAGTCAAGCAATTTATCCAGGGTGAATTCAAATTGGTCTTTCGGTCTGTTAGTCTAAAGAGTGATCTTATCTAGGTGCACTTGTCTAGATGAGTTAGCCTTTTAACATAGTCAACCTATGTTATTTTACTAAATATATCTATTTTTGTAAACTTGGATCTCTCCTAGTTTATAAAGTAGAGAGAGGGAGACTTTTGGAACAACATATTGGATAATTGGAAAGTGAATTTTATATAATCTTATAGTTTTGAGCTAAGAAACAAAGGTGTGATTAGTTGCTACAATATCGACTTATTGTATAATTTTTTTAATCTAATGTGTTTATAAACATATTATTCCTTACATTCTCTATAATAGAAAATGATTTCAAATTTATTATATTATTTTAGGAAGGTGTGTATGATTACCATAAATTGAAAATTTGACAACTTCAAGATGTAATGAAAGTTAATAATCAAGATAATTTCACCTTTTATAGATAATTTTTCTATCGTATTTTCAATAAAACAACATAGAACCTGAAAATTTATCTAAGAGAGAAATTGAGTTACAATATGGATAATTGATTATGGACGAGCACAAAGGAAACAAGATCTCACCCAATCTCCTTGATATATATATTTTCAACTATCATGGGCTTAGCTACTTCCTATTCCTGTGATGTAGTAATTTCTTACTAGCTTTGATAGTTAAGCATTGTTGAGGTTCTCTTAGCTTTATTTTTAATGCTCTAAGGGTAAATTTTTAGAATCTATATTTTTATAATGATATTAACGTTGTCTCTAGTCTCTAAAGAGCCTTGTGATGTCATTTTGAACAACTATAATTGATGTGTCTATACCTATTTCTACTTTATTTATATATATATATATATATATATATATATATAAATGAAATTTCATCTTTCTTTATTTAATAATGCTTTATGAAATTAGGTTTAAATTCAATTAGTCTAAGTTTAGCTCAGATAAACATATCCCAAATAATTGTGTTTGCATACAAGAATATGTTACAACTACAATGTGAGGGACCAAAACTAATGCAATGTAATATACTTTCGGTAATAATATAGCGTAAACATTTTATTAAACCATGAAATGTAATTAGATAGTATATACACATGTATTTCATCTCTTTGGTTTGGTCCTTCAAATGCTATAAATTTATTTCATCTTCTGGGAAAGAATATATTATAACAACGTCTACACATGCATGTAATCATTGATGATCCTTTAGATAAGAAGAAAGTTTCTTTATTAAACCATTATCTACAACATTACTTCAGCATCAAACATTGATTCATTATTATACAGAAAATTGCTTAACCATTCAATAAAATATCTTCCTCAGGAAAAATCGACAATCTTGCTTATAAATTTGATGTCATGATTCGAGAGATGATGACATCATTGATTTGGTGAATGCCAACCTAAAATATGGAATAAAGCTATGTCAACATTTGGTTAGTTTTTTTCTTATTATTTATTTTTTCAAAGAAAAAGGTGTAACTTATATTCATAGTTGATTGGATAATTACATTCTTTAGGTGCCCTTGGCACCTTATGAAGAAAGATTTGTTCATAATAATTATCATATTAAACTATGAATTATCTACTTTTTACACTCCCGGAAGGAAACAAAAATTTAATAGATAACACAGAAACCTCCTAACACATTCTCTTGAAATTTCAATCTAGTTATTAAAGTTCACATTTAAACCAAAAAAAAAAATGTTGCTAGATCATGAAAACAAAAGAAAGATACTAGCAACTTTTAAACAATTTATTCATGTCACAATGAAGTAGAATATTATAGAACTCCATCTAATGACTCTTCCAAAATAAATAGATCAACCCTAAGATGTTCAAGTTCCATAGAGAGTCCATCTTCTATTGTATTGAGTTATCTAAATTTATGGGTATAGAATATATTTAGAAAAGTCTCAATGGCTAATTTCAAATATTTGATATTAGTCTCACAGTCACATTCTAAATCTAACTGTCACCTATCTTCAAATTGATGATAGGAGAATAACCACATAAAAACTCACAAATGATTAATCCCTTTTTTATTGTTAGTTTTAATGTGCTTCTTAAAGATATGCATTTACATGAATTATTTATTCTTGGAGCCAAGATTGCTTTGAATATAATTGTAAACACCCCACCTTAACCTTGGGAAAAGTGTTCACTTGTTAATCCAATCTCCCTAGTATAGTTAGAGAGATAGGATAATTAATATTTTTTATCTTGAAAAATCAAAATAAATGTCACCATTGTGTTCATCTCAACGAGACGATTCTGGTGATATAAAATTTTACTTCAATCCATTCTCTGAATCAAGAGATGTGATCATTTGAACTTTTTACGAATTATAAGGTGCCATGATATCAACACGCCATGTGGTGGCCACGTGGCTATCTAGCCAACCTCCCAATGCCACTTGGCAATGGCATATTAGCTTCTGACCCATTTATAGCATAGGTTTCACATTTAAGTGTGCATATATATATATATAGATATATAGATATACACACACACACACTAGTCGATTCATTTGTGTCAACCTTATATTAATATATGCATTTATTCGGCTATTCGAATAAAGTTAATAGCCAACAACATTCCCATCTCCTGGGTTTCTTTACCTACCATTAACATTTTACGCATTCATGAGTTGCTCCGGGGTCAGCCTTCTGAGCTCACCTATTTTTGGATCAATTGACGGATCACTTGTTGACAAAAAAATTTCCCATTTCCCAGACTCTGTTACCCAACCCTTCCTCTCTTGCATGCTTACAAATGCTCCAGGGTTGGTCTTCTGAGCTAGCCTATAAGGTGGGCCTGCCCTCACACCAATGATTAAACTATCACGTTCATGTATGCGCCACCATAACCTAGGTTTATGTCATCTTGCTCCTTTTAACTACGCGCTCTGATTTGTGCTCTTGATGAATAGCGTCAGGTATTACATGCCTTGGTGGGCCTCACCTCTTGCGTGACTAACTCTCCTGGTTGGCCCACCAGCTCACACCCTCGCTTAACTACTCCTGTGACCCTACTCCTGCCACGGCAACTTGGTGCTGAGTTAGCCCTACTATTTAACATCTGTACCACAATGAAAACCTTCGAGATAAGACCTCCTGAGGAGATGTCATGCTTATAGTGTCAATGTCATGTGGTGCCTCCAAAGTGGTGACATGTGCCACCTAGATTTGGCCCACTTGGGCACCTAAAAATGCTAAAAACACATGTTACGTGCCCCTTGTGCTGACATCACACTAACGTAATCATGTCATTATGTCCACCATGTCATCACCATGAACCAATCACATTGAACCCTTTTTCTTATTCCCATTCATCCATCCTATCAAGGTACAGAGATAGAAGGGGTTCCTGGGCCTCGATTTTGATTTGATTTACTTTATAAAATTTGAAGGGTCTAGGTTGTTGCATCAAGTGTTGAGTCATATGGCACGTTTTCTCGACCCTGTTTCATCTCGAGAATCTCCTCCAGCACACCTTTGGTTCCTTCTGTAGAAATTTTGTAGAATTTTTCCTACAATTCAACTAGCTTTGATACCATGTGGAACTTTTTCTACAAATCAGCTAGCTCTTATACCATGTAGAAATTTCCCACCTGTATATCAACCTAGTAATGCAATGTACTAAAGTAAAACACTTGATCTACTTCTACAAACAATTTAGCGGAAGCTTAATCAACCATGAGCAACATCAATAAGAACACATATAACTAATAAGAAGGAATCAATCACACATAACACAAAAGAATTTACCCAGGGAAAGCACCTGCCTAAAACCCCATCTCTGTATTATCATACAAGTGGAAATATAGTCCGGATTACACAATGCCTTAGTTCGGAAGCTATCCAGCTCTCAGTACAATCCCTCTGCTGCTCATAGACAGTTAAAGGCTTCTCACAAACCTTCTCCTCTGCCCTCCAAGCCTCTTATTTCCTTGTGCAGTTTCCTTGGGGTCTAGTGCTGCCACTTGTGTGAATTGGCCTCTTCACACACTCACTAACCTCTGATCTAACTGGAAAAACTTGAAGGAGATAAATCCTCATCATGGATGAGCTTCCTTTATAGGAAAAATATTCATCCAACTGATAGTACACTGTCCCTTCTCTTATCTCAAATGGGTCTCTGTCTGAACTTCCATGCATCTCCATGAGAGAATACTCGGTTAACTGAAAATAACAATTATCATATGCAAGCAAGCAGCAACAAACTGTATCTCATTAATTTAACAACTTGTTAAATTAATCTAACTGAACTTGACTAAGTTAAACTAAGTCAACTGATCCTCTCAATATAGAACTCATCCTTAATACCTCAATCAGTGGAGCAAATCAAGGACACATTCCCCAATCAGTGGGGAAATTATTGCATGTTCTCACAAAGACTTCAAGTTTGATTTTCCTTAACTAATTAACTCATAGAGAATTAATTAATTAATATTCAAACTGCTGGTAAGACCAAATTCGAATTTTACTTCCTATTTTAGACCAGGGACTGTCTAAAAATAGGAATCCAACTTGAACTGCTAAAAATAAAACTTCTATTTATAGCACTTCCATTTTTCATTCCCTGTTGCCCAATCTAGCACTAGTACCCAAACTGCTATTTTCAGTAGTGCTATTTTTAGCACATCTATTTTTAGCAATTTCTTGTTGCCACTTTTCAACACCTTCAGGGAGGGTCTCCCAGAATGAGTTGTGCTATGGGGACCTCTTGTTTTGAACCTTCGCCAATTGCCTCCCTTTCCACTTTTGACTCCTCATGGGTTTACATCATCATGGGAACTCTTTTTTTGTGTGACTTGTGAACCATCTGGGAATACTCCTACCAATATTATGTATAATGGGATCCACCACCAAACTTCTTCACCCTGTCATCTCTTCCATGCTAGCCTAGTCCTTTTCATCCCGACATTTATCTTTCACAACCTTCCGTGGGCTTATGGGATGCAACCCTTGGGATTACATCATCTTGTGCCCTTTCCCATCTGTTGATATCCCCGCTTAATCTTAGCCATTCATTGCATTTCCCTTGCACTAGGTTATGCCTTGTGATTGTACGACTAGCGACCTAGATTTGTAGTCGACCATTGTGAAACCCAAGAAAATCATTGGAGTTGATGGATAAGGTTGGAAGTTTGATCATATGGGATAGGGTATTTCTCCCACTCTACACTATGCCCCATTTTCAAAATAATTCGACCATGGCTTAGCTTTGATGGTTTTACAAACATTTGGACTTGTGAAAGAGTCCAACCATAGCCATTAAGGTTTTATGAAGCATGCACAAGAGTTATCCCTCTTGAGCTTACAAAAAGGTTTCCCTCTTCAGGTTCATGGTGACTGTAATGAAAAATACTAATCAAAGACTTATCCATCTAGGAAAAGGACTTGTCCATTCAACCCTTCAGAGATCTTTGGTCTCCCCTTGGTAATTAGATTGGCATACCAAAACCTATGAAGGCATCCATAATTACATAGATAAGTACTTTTTTGTAAGGAAACAAATCCCCATATTCTTTTGGCTTGAAGGTAGTTTCATTCCCATCTAAGAAGTACAAAACCAAGTCCTCTAGTCCCTGAAGCAAACATATCTACAACAAGGAGAACATGACCCTCTCAACCATAAGATTAGAGAAAGTAGAGATACCGACCCAAGAACTTGGGTATACATTATTGGAAGGCTTAGAGAAACACACATATAACATAACATACCCACAAGCTAGCGAGGGGGAAGGAATATCCATTATGCTACCCCAAACTATATGTAGTGTTGAGGAAACTCTACAATTGAACAAGCTCTTTCTACTGCAATTTATGAAGGAGTTCATAGGAAAATTGTTAACATAAATAACCAATATATAAATACCCACTAGTAGGGTACCAGTCAAGCTGAGAACCATGGCTATAACCAACCATTTAAGCAAGGATTTACCACGTCATCTATGCGTCAAGAGAAAATATAAAATATGGAACCCAACTTTGGGAGATTCAACATCAACACATGCATAGCAGAGATGCAACTTTGTGTGAAGTATAGGAATATAGAATCAAGCCATTCAAGATCATGAGGTCATGCCTTACACAACACAAAATATAGATCTATTAGATTGAATCCTTGATAAAATGGATGTATAGACCCAACACTAAGATATGCATCATTAAAGGCTTGAAGAAGACCCTTATATAAAATAGCAGGTCAATGAGTATGAAAGAGGAGGAAATTCTCAATGTTACCACGTTGAAACATTAACAATGCTAATGAAAGCTTGTAATCAATGTAATCACCATATTGCAATAAGAAATATCTCCCATGCTAAATATTTTTTTGACATAACCAATATTGTTACATGCTATCGTAATGCCTTTAAGCAATAACACAACATATTAGTCAATCCTGTAAATATTATTCACACAATAATGTCTCATGCATTAATAACACCATTTCAAACTAGAAATGTAAGACACATTCATTATCATGGGAAATACATAAGGAAAACTTATCTTGTAAATATTTGGGAAAGTAAGTCTAGGACTGTGACTCTCCACCCAACCATAGATAACTATAGCTAGTTATTACTTGCAACTATCCCCACTGATCCATATTCCAGAGACTGAGGGGATCTTTTGCTCAAGAGTTGAAACACAACCTTCAATTTCTCCAGGGACTATAGATATATTTCCCCCTACACCCTCCAATTGATTTGTAAGCAATAAAATGCACAGGGAGTCTAGAGACTCGTTGTCTCCACCCTTTGAAACTCAACAATGTGGTTCCACCAAAATTGGGGACTCCATAACTATAAAAAAATAAAAATATAAAAAAGAATCCATCCATAAACGCTCCAGGAATTTTCCCCAAAATAATTCCTCTACCCTAGCCTTTCAAGATTTGTTGAGAATCACCATCTCCACCCTCTAGCCACTAGGGACTTAACAAGAAATTTCTTCCCCTCCTGGAGGTGATTTCTTCCTAACTTCTTTCCAACCAAAGTTGTATCCTTTCTCTTCTATGTTCTATCTACATTCCCTCTATTAGGATGCACGAACCTTCCTTTTTTCCTTCTCTTCGATGTTCAATCTCTCCTCTTGTTCCCGTGCCTTTTCCCATAGATCCCATTCTCATATCAACTATTATGCTCCCCAACTTCATTTTTTTACGATAGATTCATAATATAACCTTCCCATCCTATGGGGTTGTGCCACATCTCCCCACATTCTTGTCTGTTAACTACATTCCAACGACTTACTCTTCACTTGCATGCTCTGGGCATAACTACTCAACAACACTATCATCCTCATTTTATTTTTTGTGTCCTCGCTTGCTTGCATTTTTCTTCAAGGAAGCATGGGTTGTGTTGTCTTGTCTAACTTCCTCTTAATGCCATGCTCCAACTCATTTAGAATGCATACCTAATTTCCTTCTTTCTTGTCATAACAATTAGCCTCCTTAGTCTTTGGAATCTGTGTCCCATTACTCAGCTGATTTTATGAAATATTTACATTGCATACATGAGTGCAAGAAATAAGGGTTGTCACAAAACCCTCCCCCTTGGGTGAACACTGTCCTCAGTTTTATTTTCCCATATGAAACACAAAAGACATGCTTAAAACAAACACATATTGTTTATGGAGCTTTATATACATAGCTCTATACAATATTTACAATTTATATATGTTTGCTTCAACTAGAAAAAAAGAGGATATGCTTCCCTCAACGAGTCAGCCATTTACCAAGTGGCTTCCTCAGGCCCAGAATGCCTCCATTTCACTTTGAATTTCTCTATTTCTCAATTCTGGAGTGTGATGCTCCTTCGATCTAGGATTCATAATGGCTCTAGCTAGAACTCTCCCTCTAGTTCCACCTGTAGCAAATACCAATCAATTGCATGATTAGAATCATGTACATATCTTTTTAAGCAAAAAAACATGAAAAACATCATGGACTTTTACTGATGGAGGTAAGGCCATACTATAGGCCATTGGACCAATTCTTTCAAGTATCTCTAAATGTCCACAAAATTTTGGTGCTAGTTTGGCACATGACCCAATATTTAAGGAATGTTTCTTAGGTTTAATCCACAAATAAACATGTTCTCCAACTTGGAACTCTTTATGTACTTTATGTTGATCCACATGGATTTTCTACTTGTCTTGTGCCACTATCAAATTCTATCTTATAATCTACATTTGTTGCTCCATCTCTTTCAACATCATGTCCAATAAGGACCTTATTCATTGGATTATTCCAGTTGATAGGATTATGGAGACTCCTCCCATAAGGTGCCTTGCATGGACTCATTTTTATGGATTCCTGGTATCCATTTTTGTATGTGAATTCTACAAGAGGAATATACTCTTCCCACTTCTTGGGTTGGTGCATCACATACATCCTCAAAATATCTTTGACGATTCTATTTATCCTCTATGTTTTCTTATCTATTTGTGAATGATAAGTTGTAGTAAAGGCCAAGTCTATTCCCAAACCTGCAGATAGTTCCTTCTAAAAATTCAAAGTGAACTTGGCATCTCTATCTAATATGATTTTCTTGGGGATTCCATGCAACCTCATAATTTCCTTTATAAAATGTGAGCCACTTCACTAGCTTAATTGTTGGATTTGAATGCCACAAAATGGTCCACCTTGCTCAACTTGTCAATTACCACCATAAATTCATCATGTTGTCTGGAGGTTCTTGGTAAACCAGTAATGAAATCCATGGATATTACATCCCATTTCCATTTTGAAATGGGAATGGACTGCAATAATCTTGCTAGATGTTTATATTCAACCTTCACTTGCTAGAATTCTATGCATTAGCAACAAAATCAACCACTTCCTTCTTCAAATTAGGACAATAATAAAAAAATTTGATGGTCATGATAGTCTTTTGATATCCCAGATGGCCAAAATATGGTTTCTCATGGAACTCTCTCATTATAAGCCTTTTCAAATCATCATAATTTGGTATGTATATTCTATTCTTGAATCTGACTAGGCCATCATTTGTGAGATGACACTCCTCATCCTCACCTTCTTGTAGTAGCTTTTCCTTCACTTGATGATATTTCTCATCATGTTGTCTTGCATTTTTTACCCTTTACGCTAGGTACACTTCGTAATATCTTATGTCTACCAAATGATTCAATTGAATCGTTCTATTGAGTGCATCAACAACCCTATTTTCCTTTCCATTGATATAATTGGTTTCAAAGTCGAACTCACTAAGTATGGTAGTCACCTAGCTTGTCTTGCATTCAACGTAGGTTAATCAAATAAATATTCGAGCCCACCATGATCTGTCATGAGTGTGAATCTTCCGTTGAGGCGATAATTCCTCCACATCTTCAATGCATGAATAATGGTATCCAACTCTAGATCATGAGTCACATAGTTTACCTCATGCTCATTTAATTTATGTGACTCATAGAAAACTACTTGTCCTCCATGCATTAATACTCCACCAAGTTCTTCCTTGCAAGCATTTGTACATACCACAAAATATTTGTCCAAATCTTCAATCCTCAACACAAGTTCATTAGTGAGAAACTATTTCAAATACTCAAATCTTGTTGTACATTTAGTTTTCCACTCAAAATTTATTCCTTTCCTTTGCAAGTATGTAATGGGGTGTCCTATATTGGATAATTTCCTAATGAACCTCTTGTAGTAGCCTGCCAATCCCATGAATGATATGACTTCATTCACATTATTCGGTGTTGGACTCTCCATTTTGGCCTTGATTTTTTTTGGGTCAACTAATGTCCCTTCCTTGGAGATGATGTGCCCCAAGTAATGTATTTTTGATTGGAAGAATTCACATTTTCTAAGCTTTGCATAAAATTTTTGTTCCCTCAACAATTGTAGCACTGCAGCCAGGTGCTTTTCATGCTCTTCTTCAATTCTTGAAGACACCAATATGTCATCAACAAAAACAATGAAAAATTTGTCAAAATAACGATGAAACACACTATTCATTAGACACATGAAAGTGGTATGGAAATTAGTAATCCCAAAGGGTACCACCACAAACTCATAATGATCATACCTTGTCAAGAAAGCAGTTTTGTGAACATCTTATTTTTTTATACGTACTTGAAGATATCCATACCTCAAATCGATCTTGGAGAATATTATTTCTCTTTTTAGTTGATCGTATAAATCATCAATTTGTGGCAACATATACCAATTCATGATTGTCGCTTTATTTAATTTCCTGTAGTTAATATAGAGTTAGAGCGTTCCATCCTTTTTCTTCACAAATAACACTAGAGCTCCCCACAATGAAAAACTTGGTCGTATGTAACCTTTATCAAGCATTTCTTTCAACTATAATTTTAACTCAACTAGCTACAACATACTCATTTATTATGGTGCTTTGGACGCTAGTGTTCTCCAGGCACTAATTCAATAGAGAAATCAACTTCCCTACGAAGAGGTAAACTAGGTATGTTAGCTAGAAATATGTCCTCATATTGATTTAGTACCAGATACTTCTTTAGCATCTCAGTTTCTCCTTGCCAAACATTACACTAGCTTCCTTATCACTGGATATCTACACAACAAATAATGTACAACCCTTCATGCAATTGCATTTGGCCTGCATTGCTATGATCAACCTCACTAAAATTAGGTTTCGCTTGCCTTGTAAAAATTTTCTTTCCCTAGCATCATCTAGGAATTCAAATTATTTTTCAAAACAATCAACCTCAGTTATGTGCATATACATCCAATCCATATCCATTGGCATCAAATTTAAATGTGTTGTTGTGGGAATGTTGCTGAGCTCAAATGCACACGATTTCACCTAATGACTAATTTTTCTCTTTGTTCCTGTCGCTAATTGAGCTAACCATGGATTTATGTGCAATTATTTAGTCAATCTACATTTTTCCATGAGCTCCAGACTGAAATAGTTGTAATTAGAATAGGGGTCAATTAAAATGGAGAGGAATTAATTACACAACTTACCTTCCATCTCAATGATGGATGCTTGGTGGTTTTCTTAGTGATTTCCCACAATTACATAAATTCTGGACAAGCTTTGTGCTACATTACCCATTATATGAGCTTCTTGGGCATGACAAATATTTGGCCCTGTGTTTTTCTGGTGTTGGCAATCCTTTTTTTGGTGGTTCTCACCATGGGTCCAACATTTTAATTTCTCTTTTGTCTCAGCTCTACACTGATCTATTTTTGGCTGATACGTATGGCCTTTAGTAGCTAGGTTGAATTTATGTTTAAATCGACTTGACTTGCCTGGGTGTGTGCCTCTCTTGTTTTCCACAATTTTCTTGGACCATTTATTCTTATTTCCAACATTTCTCTTTTCTCTCCAATCACTTTTAATTTCCAGCCTACGCTTTTCCTTCTCATAGCAATGTTTCAATTTCTTAATGGCATCATTCAATGTTCGAGGTTCTAGGAATTCAATCCAGTCTCTGAATGTCATAGGCATCCCACTGATAAACCTCTATATCTTAGTCACATCTTCCATAATATATGGCACGTATCTCAATATTCCAGGAACTTAGTGACATACTCATCATTTGTCATTTGTCCCATCTTAAGTTCATAATTTTTTTTCTTTATTGTCATACTATCACTCTGATAAATAATGATTTCTAAAGAGCCTTTAAAATTCACAGCAAGTTAACACCTCTTCACCGATACCTCTGACATTATTCAAATATTCCCACCATCTGTTGGCTTTTCCCTTCAAATTATAGGTGGAAATATTGGTTTTCATGTTTTTAGAATAATCATGGATTCTAAAAATGTTCTTAATGTCAAGTAGCCAAGATTCTACATCTTCAAATTTCTTCATATCTCCATCAAATGTTCGGGTAGCTTGGATTTCTTAAATTTCTCAGGCATATAGTCCTTTTCTATTTTTCTTTGATAATGATGATGGCGATGTTGGTTCCTCCTGATAGTGGAGATGGAATATCTACCCGAGTGATGCACATGGGTGCTAGTCCTTTCTTTTGGGATACTCAGTGATGCATTTCACTTCATAGTGTCTTCATTCTCTCCTATGCTTCTTCTTGGACATGCTACCATCTTCCCCATTTGTTTTCTCTTCTAATTCACGTAGGCTTCTCCTGTCTCTATGACTAGTTCCCAACTCATGTTGCCTTTGTTTTTGTAAGTCTAAGAGGGTTTGCAAGATGAATACATTTATTTTAGTGTGCCTCTCCTGAGCTCTTACCAATCTTTCATTGTTTTCCTTAAAATTCCTAACCTCATCCCTTAGGCTCCTCAAGGTATTGATCAAATCAAGAGAGTTTCCCCCTTCCCCCTTGGCCAACTAGTCTTCTTCATTTTTCCTGACCTCTTCATTTCCATGTTGTGACTGATAAGAGCTATATTGTACCACTTTCATGCTCATTCTTCTATATTTTACTGTCTTTCACTACTTTTGGTGTGTTTTCATTCACACATAATTGTTTGAGACATTATCACACAATGAATGACAAAAAATCATTCTCATGCTCTTGTTGTTTCCAAGCTATTACAATAAGGCCAACTACAACAAACATCCCATGTTAGCACAACAATGTCAGTCAATCAACATTAGCTATCATCAATATAAATGTTTGCATAGTCAAAAAAATATACGTGTTGACACAAGTTATTAGCTTATCAATAGCAATGGGAACATATCAATTGTTAGTCCATGTTACATGATCAATCTTTGAATACGCACATCAATGATGCAGGAAATCAAATATTCACGAAATTCCTTTTAACACCTAAATGTTAGTACTGATAATTTTCTAAAAATCAACATGGAACCCCTTTGTAGGAGTCGCTACTACTTTCCCATGATAGAGCCCATCCAGTCCAAGTGTTGAACCTAGATTCTCTAATACCACCTGTAAACACCCCACCTTAACCTTGGTGAAAAGTGTTCACTTGTTAATCCAATCTCCTTGGTACAATTAGAGAGATGGGAAAGTTATTTTTTTATGTTTAAAAATCAAAATAAATGTCACCATTGTGTTCATCTCGATGAGGTGATTCGAGTGATATAAAGTTTTATTTCAATCTAACCTCTAGATCAAGAGACATGATCATTTTAATTTCTAAAAAAACAGAGGGTGCCACGAAATGAACTCACCATGTGGTGCCCACGTGGCTACCTAACCAACCTCACAACGGCACTTGGAAATGGTATATTAACTATTGACCCGTTCATAACAGAGGTTTTACATTGAAGTGTGCATATATAGATGTGTGTGTGTGTGTGTGTGTGTGTGTGTGATTAAGATTTAAACAGGAAGACAAAAAATTACAGGTATAACCATAAATAAAAAGATGCAGTAGAAATAACACTTCATTTCGTTAATATCAAATCCTGAAGTATGCTTACAAACAGAATGGAAATAAGACTAGCTCGAGCAATGGTAGCTTATCTCTGAGAAGAGATGTGGTGGCTACATGCCTCTGGACTATGTTACAATGAGGAGATGAAGCACAAAACTATGGGGCCCGTTTGGGTAAATTGGTACATCAACTTCTCGGGGTCGTAACTTTCGCATGTGATCTCCGCTTGACACGCAAAATACCTCGTTAGAAAGATCTATCCAAGGAATACAACTTTTGATTGGCCAAATTTGGTATTAACCCAACAATGGCCCCGATTTTCCCGAAAAATGTCGTTTATGGCCTCAAAATGGCTCTGAAAGTTCAAGACCCGAAAAACTGCCAAAAATAATAAATTGTGCTACAAATAAGGAAATTGAAAAACTGAAAGAAACAATGGTGGGGGCCCAAGTGGAATAAGAGGGTGGCCACTAATATCCACATGGATCATTCCTCCCCCCTTAGGAAGAAATGGTCCCCATTGCATTGAGTTCCTCCATGAGATGAGGAAACTTTTGCTGAACTTGGTCCCTGGTGAAGGAGTTGGCCTACTTTGGAAACTCCATATAGTTGGAACCTTTGCTATTAGGTTCTCTTGATCTGTGTGTACATGATCCGATCAGTTGTGGCTTGTTCCATGTAGTATGGATTTAACTCTGTAGGTGTGAGCTGTTCTACAACGTTTGATATGCCCGACAATGGTGGGAAGTATGGTCGAAGGCGGTCCACATTGAACACTAGGTGTAGGTTAAGGAATGGGGGAATGCTGAGCTCAAATGCATTATCTCCCACAACTTTGGTAATGGTGTAAGGACCATATCAGAGTGGTCTAGTTTTCGATAGGCTTCGATAAGGCGTTCCTTCTGCAAATGCAACCAGACTGTGTCGCCCACCTGAAACTTGTGTGGAACCTGATGTTGATCATCTCAATGCTTGTACTTGGTATTTGATTTCTCCAGAATTTTGTGGACCTGCTGGAAGATGTGTTGGATGTGCTCAATGAAGCTATTTTCCTTATTAGCTTCGGACTGGACATGAGCCGAATCTACCTGAGTAGCTGCAAATGGTATAGTCACATCAATGGGACATAGTGGGTGGAATCCTAAGCCCACTTGAAAAGGATTGTGGCTAGTCGAGCTATGGAGAGCCCAGTTGTAGTTGTGTTGGACATAGGGGAGGCTCTCATCCCATGTGCGTGGATGCTTTGAGTTGTACATGAGAAGAATGTGTACAATCATCCTATTGATGACCTATATTTGGCCATCAGTTTGGGGATGGAAAGTTGTGGACTTAGTGAGCTTGGTGTCGAGCATCGACCAGAGACTGGACCAAATTGTACTGAGGAACCTGCTGTCCTAATCTGAGATGATAGACTATGGGATCCCAAAGTTTACCCACACTCATTCAAAGAAGAGTTTAGTAGTGGATTTTGTTGTGATATTCTTCTTACATGCTGCCATAATGGCCATCTTTGAGAATCTGTCGACGACCACAAAAACAAAATAGTTTCCATGCTTAGTAGAAGGAAGGCCCAACATGTAATCCATGGAGATGGATTCCCAAGATTGACTAGGGGTAGGCAATGAGGTATAGAGGCCTTGTTGCTTGATGATCAGTTTGGAAATGGCATAGGCAGTGCAAGATCTGATGTACTTCCTGACATTCTGTCGAAGGTTCGGCCAATAGAAATACTTCTGCAGTACTGCCACTATTTTCTCGACCTCGAAATGCCCAGTGGGCCAACTGTAGTTCACTTCCCAAACAATCTGAGCACGCTCTCTTGAAGGAACACAAAATTGTCCTAGGTGTCATAACAGGGCATACTGGAGGTGAAAATCTAGAACTTGCTAACCCTCCAAGAGCGTCTGGTATGTGTGGTTGAATTCTAGGTTGCTTTTGTAGAGAAGTGACTAATCAGAAGTCTCGTGCCCACAAGAGTTGAGCATAATGGTTAAAACCATGATCGATGGTTAGTTGAGGAAGTCTGCAACATTATTGGTGTTTCCCTTCTTATACTTGATATTCAAATTGAATTGTTACAGGTATGTGGATCACTTCTGATGGCGATCATTCTACAACTTCCCTTGCGTCTATATGAACTGCAGCAGTCAGTGGCCTGTGTGGATGACCATTTCCTTCCACAAAATGTAATGCTTCCATTGTCGATAGGCCTACACAATAGAATACATCTCTTTTTCATAAGTGGGATAATTCCTAACTATTTCTGAAAGTGTCTCATTGTGATATGCCATTAGATGCCCATGTTGAGTAAGGACCGCCCCAATAACATAGTCAGAGACATTTGTCTCAATCTCAAATGGTTTTTGCAGGTCTGGTAATGTGAGCACTAGTGCAGAGCAGAGGAAATGTTTCAACTCTGTGGATGCCTTATGTTGAGATTCAGAACAAAATAATTTTGATTTTTCTCCTCCCTTGGTGACTTGACTCAAGGGCCAAGCAATATGAGAGAACCCCAACATGAACCTGCAGTAGAAATTGGAAAGACCCAGAAAGTTGCGGAGCTCTGTCAAAGTGGTTGGGGTTGGCCAATTCCGAATGACTTGGATCTTAGCTAGATCTACATGCACCCCCCATTCATCAATAATGTATCCAATATACTAAACCTGGGTCATGCCAAAAGTGCATTTCTCTAAATTGGCACATAGTTTGTGTTGTCGCAGTGTTTGAAGAACGTGTCAGATGTGGTGGAGATCCTCTTCCCAACTCTAGCTGAAGATTAGGATGTCATCCAAGTATACCACTACAAATGAGTTGGTGAATGGTCGTAATATGTCATCCATCACCCTCATGAAGGTTGCAAGAGAATTCGTCAACCTGAAAGGCATAACCAACCATTCAGAAAGGCCCTCCTTCTTTTTGAAGGTATTCTTCCACACATCAGAGGGTTCGATTGGTACCTGGTGATATCTGGACTTCAAGTCGATCTTGCTTAAATATTTTTCCCCCTTGATTTGGTCCAGAAGGTCATCAATCCGTGGGTTCAGGTACCTATTCTAGATAGTGATCTTGTTCAATGCTCGATAGTCAATACAGAGTCTCCAAGTCCCATCCTTCTTCTATACCAACACAATCGGGCTCCCACAAGGCAATGAACTCGGTCGGATGTGACCTTTCTATAGTAGCTCCTGAGTCTGCCTCTTGAATTCGTCGTTCTCCAAAATGGAGTGCCGATAGATTGGTCCATTGGGCAACAATGCACTTGGGGTCAAATCAATGGAGTTCTTGACCTGACAGTGCAAAGGCACCCTTATAGGGGAGATGAAGATGTCCTCATACTTCTCCACGCCTTGTCCATCTGTTGTTGTCGTGTGAAGGGGCCCTGTCTGGAGGTCGTGGCCACCATCTTCTTCTTTCCTTGAGAGCATATCATCAGGGAAAAAAAATTATCAGTTTTGGAAATGAGCTTACTGCATTGTTTTCAGTAAACAAAGAGATGGAGGTAGGTGGTTCTACCTCCAGTATCCTGTACAACTTATTTCCCAAGGTAACAATAACAACATGAGGCCTTGACTCATACACAACATGTCGCTTCCACAAGTATGGTTCGCCTAATAATACATCACAAACATCAAGGGGAGCAACGTCACTACCTCATCTGTGAAGGGCTTGATGTTGCATAGAAGGTGGCACTGTTGGATCACGCGAAGATCCATCCTTGGTAAAGGCACCCCATGGTGTACGATTGTGGGTGTGTTGTGGCCGGTAAGCCTAGCCGCTTCACAACCTCTACTGAAATGAGGTTCTTTTGGCTCCCACTATCGACAATGAACTGTAGTGGGGAACCCTTTACCCATATCTAGGAGTGGAAGAGGCACTCCTCCTCCTCTAGAACTCCAGGTTCCTCCTTCTGGATCTTCAGGGTGGCAACATTGGCATTGGGATCCGCATCGATAATCTACTTCCTTTTTCATTCCCCTTGTCGGGTTCTAACTCAGAGTCGGAACATGCATCTAATTCTGATGCCTTAAGCTCAACCACCAGTGAATGCTTGGCCTGACACTCACTTGTGTTGTGAGTGGAGCTCTTATGGAACTCACACCACTTTCTCGTGTCCTTCTTCGACTTCACAGTGTTGTTCTTTGCTTTCAGATTTGATGGGTTGTCTTGGTTCGCCCCACCTTTTCTTTGTCCTTTGTTCTGTGTTTTGGAGGCACCTTTCCCTTGCATCAGATTCGCAAATCCAATGCCTCGCTTCTTCTATTTAAAATTCTTCTCAATATTGATAGCGTATCGATGTGTCGTGTCGAGTGAGGAGATGTCCAGGAACTCCATCTTGTCCTGGATGTACCTGTGTAGGTAGCCATGGTACTTGAATACCAAATGTTTCTCAGAATCCTTGATACCCTACTTCATGAAAAGTGTATGAAAAACATTGGTAAACTTCGACACATCTATGTCCCTCCCCTACTGCAGCGTGGTCCACTTTATGTAATTATCCTCATAGCTCCCGAAAGGGTAGTACTTCTCCTTGATGGTGTCCCAGAATGAATTCCAAGTGGGTGTGGCTAAAAACAGTGAGGTCATTCTTTCATCCTTTTGCATAGTAGGTTTCCCACCAGTCCTTGATGTGGGGGGCGACTTTGAGAAGAGAAAAAGCAATATTTTCTCGGCTTGAAAAATCACGAACAGAAAAATATCCTTCTAGTAGATTTAACCATTTATCTTCAGCGTCTGCATCTATTTGGCCCTCAAATATGGGAATGTCAAAGTTTACTTGTACCTTAAAAGGAGTGGAGCCTCCAAATTGGTTGTTGGATGTGGATTTGTCGTCGGTGGGCAATCGTTGAAGGATCTGGGCAAATTTATCCATCATCGCATTCCTTTGTTTCTTGAGGGCCTCCTCAAGCAATATTTTGATAGGATCTCCTTCTCCCTTGTCTTTATTTTCTTCCCCCATGGGTGGTCGTCGGGGTTTGTGAGGCCAATCTTGCAAAGGTTCAACCAGATCGAGCCCTAACTCCTTATATCCTGACCTTGTTGGGGCATGCAAAAAAAAATAGGGAAAGAGCAGACCACTCTAATAACATTGATATGGATTTAAATAAGAATGCAACAAATTACTTGTATGACCATAAATACAGAGATGCAGCAAGAATAACACTTCATTTCATTAATTTCAAACACTGAAGTATGCTTACAAATAGAATACAAATAAGACTAGCTTGGGTGATGGTAGCTTATCTCTAAGAAGAGATGTGGCAGATACATGCCTATGAACTGTGTTACAATGAGTATTGAGAAACAATGGAAAACCCTAAACATCCAAAAACATAACCCTAGGAGATGAAGCACCAAACTGTGGGCCCTGTTTGGGTAAATTGGTACATCAACTTCCTGGGGTCATAACTTTTGCATACGATCTACATTTGACGTGCACAATACCTCGTTATAAATATCTATCTGAGGACTACAACTTTTGAATGGCCAACACTCGTCCAAGTCCCATGTTGGCCCGAATTTTCCTAAACAGCTTCATTTAGGGCCTCAAAATGGCTCCAGAAGTTCAAGACCTAAAAAACTACCAAAAATAGTAAATTTTGCTACAAATAAGGAAACTGCAAAAATTGAAAGAAACAATGGTGGGGGTTCAAGTGAAATAGGTGGGTGGCCACCAATATCCACCTGAATCAATGTGTGTGTGTGTGTATGTATGGATTTTTACTTGCCGACCTATATGCGATAACATTATATTAATATGTGTGCTTATTTGATTATTTGACGAATGTTAATTTCTGGAAACATTCCCATCTCCCAAGTTCCATTACCCAACCCTTAACATTTTACACATTCAAGAGTTGCTTCGTGGTCAACCTTTCGAGCTAACCTGTCTATGGGTCAATTGACAGATCACTTGTTCATGAAAATATTTCCTATTTCCTAGACTCTATTACCTGGACCTTCCTCTCTTGTGTGCTCACAAATGCTCAAGGGTCGGTCTTTTGGGATGACCTATAAGGTGGGTCTGCCCTTGCATCAATGATTAAACTATTAGGATAACACATGCACCACTGTAGCCTAGGATTACATTATCCTAGTCCTTTTAAGAGTGAACTTTGCTTTATGATCTTGGGTAATAGTCTACAGGTTTACATGCCTTGGTGGGCCTTTCCTCTTACATGGCTAACACTCTTGACTGGTCCACTAGATCACATCCTCACTTAACTACTCTTGCAACCCTACTCCTGCAACCACAACCCGAAATTGAGTCAGGTCGACTCTTTCACATATGCACCACAACGACAACATCTAGGGTAAGAACTCTCGGGGTGACACCATGCTTATGCTATCAACACCATGTGGTTCCACCATAATTGTGATACATGTCACCCATTTTTGGCCCACTTGGCCAATTGAAAACACCAAAAACACATGCCATTTGTCCCTTGTGCTAACATCATGCTGACATCATCAGACCACTATGTCTGCCATGACATCACCATGAACCAATCACATTGCACCCTCTGTCTTATTTCCATTCGTCCATGATGTCAAGGTACAAAGACATAAGGGGTTCATGGGCGTCGATTTTGCATTGATTTCCTTTATAAAATTTAAAGGGTCCAGGTCGTTGCATCAAGTAATGGGTCATATGCCATATTTTACCAGTGCTACGCCATCCTAGGAATCTCCTCCAGCACTCCTTTGGTTCCTCCGAGTAAGGTATCCCAAGATGAGTTGTCTCATGGGGACCTACCACTTTGAACCTCAACCAATCATTGTACTTTCTGTTTTTGACTCCTCCCAAGATTATGTCATTCTGGTCACTCCCTTTGTGCATGAATTGTTAACCAAATTAAAATCCTCCTACCAAGATTATGTGTAATGGGCTCCACTACCAGCTCTGCCACGCCATCCTGGTCCTCATTAGCCTAAAATTTCTCTCGAGTGACCTTCTGTGGGCGTTCGACATGCAACCCTTGGGATTATGTCATCTCTGGCCCTTTCCTAGCCATAAATCACCCCTAGCCTTGCACTAGGTTATGCCTTGTGGTTGTATGGTTAACGACCTAGCTTTCGAGTTGATCGTTGCATGACTTGATAAATTCATTTGAGCTCATGGATAAGGTTGAAGGGTTGAGCATATGAGATAGGGTCTTTCTACCACTCTGCAATATGCACCATTTGTGAAAGAATTCGACCATGGCCTAACTTCGATGGTTCTGAAAAGGCATGAACTTGCGCTATTAAGTTTTTATGGAGCGTGCACAACTACTATCCCTCCTAAGCTTAACAAGGTTTCCCTCTCCAAGTTCACAATGATTTTAGTGAAAAATACTAATCAGGGACTTGTCCATTCAACCCTTCAGATATTTGAGCTCTCCCCTTGGTAATCTTATTGTCATACCAAAACCTATGAAGGAATCCAAAATCACATGGATAAGTACTTATCTGTAAGGAAACAGATCCCCATCATGCATGCAACTTGAAGGTAGTTTCATGCCCATCCTAGAAGTATAAAACCAAGTCCTCTAGCCCTTGAAGCAATCATATCTACAACAAGGAGAACAAGGCCCTCTCGTCCCTAATCTTGGGCAAAGTAGAAATACTGACCTAAAAACTTGGGTCTACATTATTGGAAGGCTTAGAGAAACACACATATAACATAAACATAGCCACATTCGAATGAGGGGAAATGAATCTTTGTTATGCTACCACATAGTTTATGTAGTGCTGAGGGAACCCTACAATTGAATAAGCTCTTGCTATTGCAATTTATGAAAGAGTTCCCAAGAAAATTGTTAACGGAAATAACCAATATATGAATGCCCACTAGTAGGGTACCAATCAAGCTGAGGACCATGGCTATAACAACCCATTCAAGCAGGGATTTATGACGTCATCTCCGCACTGAGAGAACATACAAAATATGGCACCCTACCTAGGGAGATTCAACATCAACACATGCATAGTAGAGATGCAGTTTTGTGTGAAGTATAGGAATATAAAATCAAGTCATTTAAGCTCATGAGGTTGTGCCTTACACATAACAAAATATAGATCTATTAAACTAAGTCCTCAATAAAATGGATGTGTAGACCCAACATTAGGGTATGCATCACTAAAGGCTTGAAGATGACCATTATATAAAATAGCAGGTCAACAAGGATGAAAGAGGAGGAAATCCTCAATATTACCACATTGAAACATAAACAATGCTAATAAAATCTTGTAATCAACGTAATCACCATACTGCAATAAGAAAGAGTTCCCATGCTAAATATTATTGTGAAATAACCATTATTTTTACATGTTATCCCAACTCCTTTAAACAATAACACATCATATTAGTCAATCCTATAAATATTATTCACATAGTTTGTCTCATGCATTAATAAAACCATTTCAAACCAGAAATGTAACACACATTCATTATCATGGGAAATACATAAGGAACATTTATCTTGTAAATATTTGGGCAATTGAGTCTGGGTCTATGAATCTCCACCCAACAATAGATAATTGGAGCCAATTCTCACTTGCAGTTGTTATCCCTGCTATATAACTATGGCTTTTTAAGGCCAGAGATAAGCTTGGTTGTAGTGGTTATGCTCAAAAGAATCTCATGGTGGTCATCTTCCTCCTTCTCCTTTACTCCACTTATTCTCTTTCACCTCCACCGCTTCTATTTTTCCTCTAAAACCCAAAATAAACCCCTTTTTCCTTAAGCCCCGAGTGCAAAGGCTAAAACCCCATAAAACCACACCCATATGACTCTATGCCTCCATAAACTCATTGTTGTAACCTCCGCCGTCGATTTCCACCTCCTGATCCAATGGCTCCCCGTTGCGCCTGATGAAAAACCTGCACGATTAAATCTTCGTTGTTCGATCATCTCTGCTGGAGATCCAATGGCATTCGCTCTCCCCGCGCCCACAAATGATGGAATGATAGCATGCGATGGAGGGTGGTTTTCCTCTCTCCCCGCTACCATGCATCGTGCACTGAATGGGATCGCGCCCCCTCACCCTTTTATCACCCAACGTCCAACGATGGTGAGATCAAGACCGCTTACCGCGTAAACCTCCGTCCTCGCCCAATAACTACTGCACGCCTTCTCCGTCTAATCACCGTTGGATTTGCCTGCCCAAGATCCAACGGCCCACATTCGCTCCACTCCTAACTCTTCTGATACCTTCTGCCATGCCATATCCGCCGTCTGTTCTCCCGATCTGACAGCCAATCTCTCTCCTTCATCCAACCTGTCCACTCGCCACGCAGTCCACGCCCCTTGACCATTCCATATGCCCGAAGGACGAAGGTGGCCAACCTGCCAGTACCAGTTGCAGTTGCTCCTCAACAACCACATTTAATTGATAGTATGGCTGAGAAGGAAAAGGACAGAGCTTGAGCAGGTAACTGCATTTAACAGTTATGGAATTTCACCCTATGCGACACTCCAGCCACCTGAGAGGACAGTAGAGCACTCAAGGAGATCAAGTTCACTCACTGAGACAAGTAAACACACTCAAAGACTCCATTCGGCAGTTAAATGCAGTTGGTGGTCAATTATGACCCTTCCATACCTAGAATGGCCAAGTGCCTTTGTAGTGAAACTCTATATATACCCACAAACAAGATGTAATCAGGGTTGATTGTTGATGTTTTGATGTAAGGTTCAACTTCTGGAGGCTGTAACTATTTTGACACTTGCAGTGTCTCGTCTTCATTTTTAGCTAATACAAGCTTCTTTTGTTGTTAATTGCTCACTTTCCATTTCTCTTCTCTTCTAAGTTGTGCCTGATATGTTGTATTCCTGAACTCTTGATGTTTAGCATTAGAGTAGCTTTCATCCTATTGTGTTAAAGTATTGTATGTATCATTGAATGAGTTACTCAGGTTTCTCTTCTTCTGGTACCAGAGAGCTATCATCCTGTCTGTGTATTGGTAGATTAGATTTACAGACTTCTTTACTGGTTGCAACCGACCATCACATGGTCTTGTGTATTTGCTGGTGTGGTCAATATTCCCCATATTCACCCAATCTTAAACTATGAGTAGTTGGTGGTCTAAAGCCTTATAGTCTGGGGGTGTTCACGCATGTCTGGAGTCAAGCAAAATAGGAGTGGTTATTTGGCTTGGACAAGCATCATTCCTTCCATTCATCCATTTGCAACAATAAGTTGAATTTATATGTTACCAGGCATCTCCGAGCTACAACCTAGGAGAGTTTCTTGGAATCCTAACAGCAGCTATCACCCACGAGACACGTGAAAAAGATTAAGGTGGTATTTTGTTCAAGGGTTGAAACACAACCTCCAATTGCTCCAGGGACCCTAAAGATATTTCCACATCCACCCTCCTATTGAGTTGCAAGCAACAAAATGTATAGGTAGTCTAAAGACTCGATGTCTCCACCTTTCAAAACTCAACAATGTGGTTCCACCCAACTTGGGGACTCCATAACTACAACAAAATCAACATATAGCAAGGAAGCCATCCAAAAATCCTCCAATAATTTTACCAGGAATAATTCCTCTATCCCAACCCTTCGGGATTTGTTGGGAATCACCATCTCCACCCTCTAGCCACTAGGGACTTGAGAGACAATTCCTTCCCCACCTAGAAGTGATTTATTCCTGACTTCTTTCCAACAAAAATCTGTCTCCTTGCTCCTCTATTTTCTCTCAATGTTCCCTCTATCAGGATGCTCAAACTTTCCTTTCCTCCTGCTCTTCTAAGTTTAGCCTCTCCTCCTATTACCATGCCTTTTCACACAACTCCCATTCTTCTCTCAGTTGTTTTACTCCTCGGCATCATGCTTCCAACAATTTGTACAAAAAAAAACCTTCCTAGCATGTGGAGTCATTGGCTGTCATAGTAATTAAAAATCCCAAGAAATTACCCTCCTTAGTCTCTCAAATCCGTGTCCCATTACTTAGGCCATTTTATAAAATATTTACATTGCATACATGAGTGGAATATATTGGGGCTATCACAATAATGAAATTATTATTAAACATTAACACCCCACTAACAGTACAATATAGTGTGCTCCCTAATTGTGTCAATAAAAAAATCTCCATGGATATGATTTGTAAGTCAATAACTCTCCTATTTATCTTGGGATTTTTTACCCTCGCATCCATCTTATAACCTTGAAATAAACCATACACCCATGCAAACACCTTGGAAGTTGACTTCTCATTTTCATTAAATATATTATCATCACATGCAAGCCATATGGACCATATCACTAAACAATGTAAATCCCCAAATGCTTTTATCTCTTTCTTCCTAAATCATTCTCCTAAACATTCCTCAATTGAATAGTCATTCCATAATCTCTAAAAATTACGATTGTGTTCTCTACATGCTTTCATAATTGGCCTGTAGGGGGGCACCTAGTCATTAAATGACAAATTCCTTCTTCTATTACCTTGCATAAATAATAGTAACTAGGTCCATTTTTACCACTCGTTTGAACCAATTCCTAAGTCAAGACTATATTTTTAAGATATAACCATTAAAAAAGATTAAATCTTTTAGATGCCTTTATTTTCCATATTTGTATATGGTACCATGCCTTAAATTGAGCATCTATTAAAGTCATTACTTTGTACCCTTTCCTAGCAATATATGATCCTGATGCCTTATCCTATCCCTATGCCGGTATGTCTACCTCCTCTTGATTCTTATATGACTCTTAAGTTTGCAAATATCATATTCCATCTAGTTTCCCATTGCCCTTCTAACGTAAGTATTAGGTTGATATCCATCCCTATAACTATAACTAGATAGTAATTGATTCATCTTTTGCTTGATTCAAAGACAAAGGTTATTTTCTAAGAAGATCAACCCAATCATCTAAAGGTAGTTAAATAACATTCCCATATTCCAATAATGAATCAACATCTAATCTTACCTATGTCTCATATCCACATAATATATACACCAACACATTTAAATATATCAAACCTTAATTTATCTAATCTAAATTTAGAAACTACTTCTCATTTAAACTAATTTGTTTAAACAACATATTAAAATTAAAAAGGATAAAACTTATAAATATTATTTAAAAAAATAATTTAAATTAACATATTGGGAAATAAATGTAAAAGATAAAATTTATAAAGATATTTTAAATGAATTTTATCAAATCAGTGGTTACTTGTTAGAGGATTTAAATTATTTGAATATATATTTCCAATTTTATAACTTGCACATCCATATAAGTTAAATGAATGGTAAACGCTGATAACCATCAAAATAGTTATGTGTAATTTATTTTGTGTAATGTTGAGAATTTGCAATGCCAACACATAATGCAAGGAGAAAACATGTAGTATAAGTTTTAAAACAGAAAAATAAGATAGGACCCCATTATATCATCCATTAGATTCTAGATACGACTAAAAATATTCTTAGATTATTAAATCTAGACCATTAAACATTTTTAATATTTAAAAAATGAAAAATATTGAAGCACTATTCCAAAATAGGCCACACCTATAGACATGATAATAGTAATTCTATAGTTTCACCTGAATAATATGTAACATATATTAAAAATAATGTTTATACAAGTTTTATTACCTAAACCAAGTTATTCAAGATAAATAGAAACTTTAAATAGCTTAAAAAATTCAAGGAAAAAAATATTCTGTCGTTAATACATACATACATACATAATGTCAAGTTACACTTTATTTTCATTACACTCATAGACGTGTCTATTTTGGAACATGGTGTTGGTAGCATGGTGTTGGCATTGATGTTAACTTTGGATCTAGTTGTGTTGACATTGATGTCAATAGGATGGATAAACTTGCATGATGTTCTAGTTAGTGTTGATGTGTTCCTGAGGTATGCATAGGTCATGGAGGTGTCTGGAGAGGTAGGCTTCAAGTTGGAAGCAATTCTGGGCAGAGGAGCTTTGAAATTGCCAAGTTTACTAGAGTGATGTGGCCATCCCACTATCTGTTACACAGTATTTTGTCACCGACCCAACATCCCCTGATACTGGATAATGTCAGTCTCTGAGTGATAACTGCCTTTTGTATATACCAAAATATGTGTCCAAATCTTCCATATTACTCAACAAGATTGCCTAAGCTCATTAATCCTGAAGTTGACCCCTTTTTACCCATGTTTCAAAATCGTCTCAAGTCATCAGTGTCCTACATGGGACGATAGCCTAGAATGAACTAATGCCTCGCGACGTCATCTTTGAGTCTTAGTGTTTGACCCGCGACGGTCTCTGAGTGTCAGTGTTTGACCTGTGAAGACCCAGATATGGCGAATTAGTTCAAATAGAATGCTTCTGGGTGGTTCTGGAGCTAGTTGTTGGGTCAAAGAAGTTCTCCTTTCCTCATTTTAGATGGTGGTTCTGCCTTTTGAGTAACCTCCCATGAAGATAAGCTTCCTCTCCCCTCATTTATGGAGGCTCCTCCTCTTCTAAAAGCATCCTCCATGTTATGATCAGCTAGTTGGGAGTTCTTAGCAAGTTGAGTTTTTGGTGTGCTAGTTCTTAGCTTGTTGGATTGATAGCTTATAGTTTGGATTGCCTTTCATGTTGTGGATTGAGAGTGTAAAATAGTTTTGTAAGAAGGAAGCCTTGTTGTGATTGCCTTAGTTTCATACTTGTGCTTTTGGGTGAGAAAGAGAGTCATCAGTCTTTCTGGGAGACCTTTGAGAGTGAATGCTTATGGAGACATACTGATTGGACCCTTCAAGGAAGCTTGCGATGTCAAGGCGTGGTTGTAAGCTTTACTTTTGTTTACATTAATACAATCAATGGTTATTTCCTATATCATTTATGAAATGTATGTTGATAGCGTATGGTTAGTGGATAGTTCGTTGTTGTGCTCTATTATGTGTTTTGTCGTTTTCATGTGTTGTTTCAGGTGAATCATTCATTAAGGAGAAGGAAGCGATAACTGAAGCGACATGACGAAGACTTCATTAGACACTAGTATAAGGTAGGCCTCTTCAACGATAACTATTTAAGGAATTAGCTATTGTCTTTGTCTTGTTCTGACTAGACCCACTCTAGGGATAGAGGGGTTGTCTCTGTTCACAAGGGAACTTTCCTGCATCACAAGTTGGCGACTCCGCTGGGGATGTGATTTGTATCTTGTCTCTTGATTTTTCTCTTGTTGTTTTCAATTGAATTACATAGTGTTTCTTTGATTTGGGACTTAACCATCAGTAATTTGGATCACTTGAGTAGATCTGGTAGTCAACCTCACTGTCTGAGTGATAAGCCTGGTGTCTTTCCACTATTTTTTCCTTGTTTTCCCTCTTTATTGAAATCATCGTTATTTAATTCCTAACAGCTATGACGAATCACTCCTGTTCTCTTTACCTTCGTTGTACATCGTGGATATCTCGTCATACAGCTGCGACGATTCGTGAAATCGGACAGTCTCTAAAAACATGTGTACTCTTGCAACGACATCTCTGAAAATAGGTGTACTCTTGCGACGACATCTCTGAAAACAAGTGTACTCTTGCGACAATGTCTTTGAAAACAGGTGTACTCTTGTGACAGTCTCAGGTTGTCAGTGTTGGGCCTGCGACGATTTCTGTAGGGTTAATTTTTACAGCCTTTCCTCTTGAATAGACTAGTGTAGCTTGTCCTTTGTTGTTTCTTTCACCTTGTTAAGCTTGTTTTGATTGTGTTTACTGAGGCATGTCCATCTCAATTCCATTTGTATGAAATTTGAATTTTTGGGCTGTGTGACCTAGGTCTTTTAGAGTTCCGTCAAGAATTCGCTGGTTTTGGGTTGCTTTTCCTTTCAAGTTTTTGAACTACATCCACAACAGTCTTGTTGACTTGTTTGAAGCTGTTCTCTTGCTACTTACCCATCTTCCTGGTTGATCTGTAGTGATTGGTCATCAAACTCGCTTGTTGTATTGATTTGATTTCCGTTCACTATTGAAGCATAGAATACATTTGCCTTTTGATCAGTCGGGCTGTGCATTAGCTTGTTTGTTATTTATTCCAAAAATAAAAAACAATTGCACTCATATAGTATACGAAAATGAAAGCATGTTTGCATTAGTAGATTATTTATGATTAGGAATTGAAAAGAGAAATTTAAATCTTTCATTTTTCGTCATAGTAGTTGCGAGATAAGTGGAAATCGATGCATTGTGTTTCCTATTGATTGGATTACTTACTTGCATTGTTGTTCTTGCATTTGCTTGTTATTGTCTTCGTTAGCTTGGAAGTCAACTCCTTACCCTCATTTAGGTAATCGTTCATCGAAAGGAATGGTTTTTTCTCATCTAGTTGCATTATACGAGTGTTAAAGATACATTCAGTAGGGCCTTGAAATCGAGACTTAATTCAAGATTAACTGTTAAAATCTATTGAATGAACTTAAAAACGCATTGGAACCTAACGCTCACATATCTAGAGGTCTAGGCTAGAGACATGTTCCAACATCGTTAAACCTAGTTGCTATTGTTTTCACTAAGGTTGGGTGACTCCTCCTTTTGTGATTCAATAGGTACTAGTATGGATTTGTGCTCCCCATACCGTCGAGTATATATTGGGAGACCCCACTAGGTTATCATCCTATTATCTATAGGAAGCCGAGTCTACTGCCTTATGAATCGTAATGCATCGAACACAGCATTTGAGAAGATTGACTACCGTACGGAAAGTCCTTGGTCATTTCTCTTTCATTTTATTACCAAGGTGTATATGCAGTTTTGCGATTTGTCTGGTAAACCTCTTGTATAGTACTCCAGAGCAGTCACTTTCGTTCCTTTTCGACTCTATAAAAGAAAAAGGATCATCTGAGCACTTTTCCTTTTAGGCTCATTAAACTTCAAAAGAGATAGAGTCACCTTTCTTCCTTTTCTCAACTCTTAAAATATGAAAAGGCATAGTTTTGTTTCGATGTCATAAAATTAACTACCCATGAAATATTCCTGGTTAAAATTAGTGTTCCTTTCAAGGTCAATTCTAATGGCAACATTTCCAGGGTCTACCAGTCAAGGTCTCCCCCTGGATGGGAATCTTGGTCCTTTTCCTTCTTTTGGAAATGTTGGTGCTCCTTATATGGTAACGTTGTCCTTGCATGGGTTAACCATTGGTTTACCTCGGTGGTCTCGAGCATCCCAACTCCTGTTCCATCGTCTCCTTCATTTGAATTACATCACGATGATTCTAGGATTGACCCTTCACCTTCTTCCCCTATTTCTTCACCTTCCTCTCCTACTTCGCTTGGTGAAAGTTCCAAATCTAGTAACCAAGAGGCTAAGAAGAAGAAGAGGAAGATGAAGAAGAAGAAGTTAGATAAGAGAGAGGCCAACTGTGTGACTATGGCTCTGAGTTCCCCTTCGGTAGAAAAACCTTTTGATCCTCCATGGAAGGTAAAATTTCCTTGTAAGCTTTGCAAGGGTGACCATTTCCTACGAGACTGCCCTAACATTCCCAGAGCCTTGGAGGTATGGTCTCAGATTTCGGATCGGCCATCCTCATTGACCTCTGGAGATCATGTCGATGCTATGCTCTTGGCCAGTGATGGTAAGAAGAAAGGGAAGATTTGATTTCCCTGTAGGTTATGTGAAGGCGAACATCTTCTTCACCTTTGTCCTCTCATGGATAAAGCTTCCAAAATTTTGGAAAACCTGACAGTTCCTCAACCCCAGTTTCTTGTTGGTTATAAGAGGACTTCTTATGATCCTCCCTAGATTGGTAAAGAGATTGACTTGGATTCATCTCATGCCCATCCTGCTCTTTCTGAGCCTGACTGTGTTATGTCTATTCCCGACTAACCATTGGTCGAAGAGAGTGTCGACTTGGTTTCTCCACTAGTTGTTCATTCTGTTCCGGAAGAGCATGATTATCGTACTGCTCATGTTCTTCTCGTCTCATCAAATTATCCTGAATCAAAATGTGACCCTCCTGTCCCTTCTGCTCAAGAGAGTCCTTCTTCTATTCCTGCAGATCATGGGAACAATCATATGACACCCCCACCAAGTAGTTTTTTCGTTTCCTTTGATTGGAGTCACTTGACTGCTTTCCGCCTCCCATCTTATGTGCCTTTCCAAATCACAATACACACCTATTATATGGTAGTACCTGGCACTCTCTTGGATGAAGGTGCATTTGTTAGCCTCATGTCTTCCACTACTTGGCAAGTTTTGGGCTCCCCACAGCTTGTGCCCATCACCTAGAATCTGTTGGCTTTCGATGGAGGAACCAGTCAACCCTTAGGGATCCCTCCAAGGTTCCCTATTACTTTGGGAGGTAAAACCGTCTATATAGACATGATGGTCTTCCAAGGTGCGTTGGATTTCAGTTTTGTCCTTGGCCGCAACTATGTTTATGTCATGGGAGCTCTTGTTTCTTCTCTCTTCTGTGTGGTATGTTTTCCACATGACGGAAGAATTGTGACTATAGATCAATTGTCATTCTTTGGTCACCAGATACCTCCTTTGCAACCATAATCCCCTATCGGCTCTTGCTTTCCGGCTGTACCTTCCCCGCCACAAGTCAACTATGTGCCTACCCATTCCACCTCAATGAATGATCATGCAGATGATCTAGTACATCATGTACTAGGGGCATTGGGACTCGTTCTGTCGTTGGTACCCGATGACATGTATTCCTCCTAGAGCATTGTTCTTCCGTCTAGTGAAGACCTCTTGGGAGCCATGTCCTTAGCTAGTCCATGAACAGTTTTGATGAGAATAGTTCTTTTCTTATATCGATCTCGTTAAAAAATGAAACAAGGAGTCCTGAGGATAGTTCATGATCTTGTGTCAACCTAATTACAAAATGAAACAAGGAGTGATGAGCATAGTTTTTGTCTTGTGTTAAGCTCCTTAAACAATGAAACAAGGTTCTTGAGGATAGTTCTTTTAGTGTGTCAACCTCATTAAAAAATGAAGCAACTCCCTTTTCCAAATCGAGTCTTTGATTAAAGGTCTTGTAAAATCCCAGTCGAGTCTTTCCAAGATCTCACAAGTGAACCTTCATTCCATCCACCTAGTTGAATGTAATGAAGCTTCGGGGGCATGTACCTCGATTTGAGTCATTATGTTGGGGGCATGCGAACTTATAGCAAGCATAGTTTTTCGTTTCAAGCTGGGGTAAACATCAAACCGAATCCAAGCAGAGTTCTTCATGGTTCAAGCTTGTGTAAAAATGAACCCACACTCAATTTACATCTAGTGATTGCAATTTTTATCAGCTAATTTATGCTAGATGAGCCTTGGTTGTTTCATTCCAACGCCACCATTTCTTTAGCCGATCATATGCTTTCACTTGGTTTTTTTTCCTTTCCTAAGGGACTGCAATGATGAGTGGTTTTATTAGCTAGCCTCTTGACCATTGTGTTTTGAGTAGTTCCTCCATTGCCTGAACCAGTAGCTACCCTTTATACCACTCGTTCCTCCAGGACAAGTCACCTTTAAGCTCTTTTCTGACTCGTAAAAGCTGAAAATATTGCCGAGTATTTTTCCCTTTTGACTTGTAAAGGAAATAAAATGGGGGGTCCACTTTCAAGCTCTTTTTCGACCCTTTAAAAATAAAAAGATTGTCGAGCTCTTGTCGCTTTGAACTTGTTAAAGGTTGTGAACTGTCATCCACCCAGTATAAGTTTACCCCTTTTTCGGGCTGGAATAGATTACTTACGAAAAAGGTATACGTTGATCTGTCATGGTCAACAGGTTCTCTCAAGTATTGTTTTCTACCTTTTCGGGTTTGAGAGACAAAAACGTACGAAGGGGAACCATTTGGAGTTTTATTTTCCGTGTCTTTTTCAAACTCTCTAAATATGAAAAAGACTCCTAGTTTTACCTATGTCGGACTCGTTAAACCCTGATGACATCGGACTCATCGCCATGATGAGACCCAAGCTTCTCCTCCCTAGGGCTCATTAAAATATCACTTGGTTGGATTTGTCCAAAGGACAAACTTATATTGCAAGCATATGTTATCCCCTTCAATCTTGTGTTTCAAAAATAATTGGGGTACTCACCAGCAATGGTGGGGGGGAATTTGGAAATATTCTGTTGATTACCTACAGCATCTTGTCGCTCTTGAACATTGGCACTTCGTTGCTTCTCGCAGGGTTTGGGATATCCTCACTTCATTATTTGCCTTCCGGGATTTGGGTTCTTCATTTTTCCTCATTCCATTTGATCCCTGCTGTCTCCGCATGACCTTCGATCCCTTGGTACCAAAATGCTGCCGCATTCCAAAGTCGTGTCGCTGATATCTTCAAGAGTTTAATCCTTCTACCGTTTGCACCCTTACATCCTCCTTTGATTCTTTGTTTCATCCATATTCATCTTGTTCCTTTGTCTTGTATTGTTGATGTGGGAAATATTATGACCCTTTTGCGACGGATCACTTTCTGTCGACATCAACTCATTATCCAAGAAGTTGATCTAGAGACTTCTTTCGAGTACCTTGGAGCTTGCATGCCTCAATGACAAGTTCTTCGCACTCGACAACAGGCTTGCATCATTGGTCTTCAATTAGGTGATTTTACAAGTGTCCGACTCTAGATCATTCTTCACACTTTGTGGATTATACTAGCAGTACCTTGAGAACCATTGACATTATTGGTGGTCTCTCTCACGCTTGTTAACGGTTCACATCATTGGCTGATAATCAAGTGATTTTCTAATATTCTTGACTTCGACACATTTATTCGCATATTAGAAATTATACGATGGAGAGGTTAGGATTCAAGACCTTGGGCTCAGATTACACAAGTCCAAGTTGCATGGATTATTTATACATGACTCTTTTGATTAGATGGCTGCGACCATACCTAAGTCTTTCTGGATGGCTATGACCATACTTGTATTTTCATATGGTCTTGTCGACTGGATGGTTGCGTCCATATCGCAGACCAGTTCTATTTGTCTTTTGGACGGTTGCACCCATACCTTGACTACATATACTTTTTTCATTATCATAGATATCAATTGTACTTGCATCTACAGGTTCTCTACGATGGTGTTCTAGTTCAGTTATGGTTTCGTAAAGCATTTCACCCCTCCCACTCTCTCGGCCTTCATGCTTTAGGGGGCATCTGTTACACAATATTTTGTCATTGACCCCACATCCCCTAATACTGGATAAAGTCAGTCTCTGAGTGATATCTGCTCTTTGTCATATACCAAAATATGTGTCCAATTCTTCCATATTACTCAAGAAGATTGCCTAAGCTCATTAATCCTGAAGTTGACCCCTTTTTACCCATGTTTCAAAATCATCTCAGGTCATCAGTGTCCTGTGGTGAGCCCCAGTATTGTAGCAATAATGCTACAACTCCTGGGGCTTCCTGTCTCTTAATTTTATCAACTCGGTAGTTCGTACAAACTTGGAAGCGGCGGTGCTATATGCACAAGTACTAGCTCTTGTCGCAGTTGTCACTTAGTCAGCTGGCACAAGTCCGCTAGGGCTCAAGCCAACTTCTATAGGCTCACAGAAGAAGCTTTATCAATGATGGACGAAAGCTAGCTCAAAGGAGACTAATCTACTTGACAAAAATGAACTGAAAGCAAATCAAAGCATGTAAGCCTAGGAAACCCTAATTTGACTAGTCTAACTTCTATAATGCAAAGAATGTGAATGAAACTTCTACCAATGCTGCTACTACCTCCAATAAGTGAAAATGCATGGATCTAAACTACTTGCATCATAAAAGACATGTTTTTGTACTTTTTCATTAAGTGGGTGGAATGATTGTGATTTTGTGCTTATCAGGGTTTGGTTGTGCAGATGGGATGGAGAAAGAAGGAAAGCGTGGGACAGGTTGGGGAGGCTAGGAGAGGTCCCTAGGGATCCTTAGCATCCATCCACAGAGGTTCCTCACATTCAGAAGCTCAGCAACCGAGTGATTGGCCTCCTACAGGATGTCTGCAGGGGATCCTACAGGAAACTCAGAGGTTTCTACAGGATAGTCCTGTAAGTCTTCTACAGGATGTTCTGTGCAATTCTACAGGATGATTGGCCGTGGAGGTTTGAAGTGCTGGAGGAGTGGCGGAATGGTAGGAAGAGATAGGTGAGGTAGGGATAAGGCTGGTGATGGCTCAAAAGTGGAAGGATGAGATGGGAAACGGGTGTAGGGAGTATGTTGAAGGTGAAGAGTGATGTCAATGAAAGGTCAAGAAATGAAGCTACGTGAGGAATGGAAGACTTTAGGAGAGGACAAAACGAAGTGAGGGTCGAGGAGATATGGTTGCATGCGTGATCAAGATGGAGGTAATGGTAATGGAACGAGAAAGAGGAGTGTAAATGAAACAAATGATTATGACTGTCACCAAACCGAAAATACATCAACCTAATTACTTATGCCGAGAGTTCAATGAACAACAATCCAAAACGCGAAGAGAAATATGTATGAGGCTGTGATGAAGGTATGTGTGCAGGTGTGACTGACAAGGAAGCATCTAATCAAGACCAAGACTGTATTGCAAATCATCAAGTAAGCAATGCATGTTTTTGGTGGCTAGTTATGGACTGCACCCCAATCTTCAAGAGAGATGGCAGTGAGCCTTAACAACCGTTTTTGCTGGAGCTCCAATGGATGTTATATATCCTCTGCTACACTAAGAAAGTGGAATCAGTTGTACCATAAGCAAAATCTATCCTACTCTTAAGAAAATCAAATCATCAAACTGTCATTCGAATTGCATGTGTAAACGAAACTTAAAGTGCTAGAAATGAAATGGAAACAACACTACAACAGAGGGGATCTATGGCTCTCAGGTTGGGCTAACCTGAGAGATATAGTCTCCTAAGAAAACTCAGAAATAGATCACAAACTGCCTTCTTTATTCATAAACTGATGTCATGCCGAATTGGCTTACAAAAAGGAACAAAATAGAACTGTGCTCTGAAATTACAATGATAATGCGAGAGTTTCAACAACCATCTAAGGCTAAGGCCTTCATATTTATACAAAAAAACGATGAGCCACCAAGTGCCCTTGATTTTAGGGGCTCGGCTGTCCAACTAGAGTTTGACTGCGGATCTTGTAGGGCAGCCATAACTACTGCTCTCGTAGAACAGTTTATGACTGTTGTTCATGTAGGACGACTGGCTGCTTCTTGAGCTCGGAGAGGAGATGGATTGGAGCTCGGAGTGCTTGGTGGGAATCACGAGGAATGTCCCAAGACTGTGGACATCCCTCCACAAAATCAGCAGTGCCACCTTATTGTCTCCTTATCCCTTTTTCGTTGTCTCTTGCTCCCTTTTTAATGCCAAAACCTGGAATCACAATGCATTAGTCACGTAGATAAAGTGTCTAACCTTCCTCCTACAAACAACATGAATAAACTAAGAAATGCATGCATAAGCAAATAAAGATGAATGGTTGAGCAAGTAAAATAGGCCAAAATGAGCCCAAATTGTACCAAAATTGGGGCTCATCAGTTTGAAAAGTACATAAATTTTTAAGATAAAAAAGAAACAAAATTAGAAAGCAAATAAAAGAGAATAATGGAAGGAAAGGAAGGGAAAATTATAAAGAAGGGGCATTGGAAAGGGGAATAAAGACAGAAAATTAAAAAGAAGAGAGAAAGGGGTGGGAAGAATTATGACGGAAGGGGGAAAGTAAAAAGGTTTTAATTTATTCATCGGACCCCATTGCATTCCTACTGAAGAAATTATGTGCTCTATTGAATTGATTTCTCATCTTCTCCCTTCCCATGAAGTGGAAGAAATAAGGTAGGAGAGTGTTTTTTTCTTTATTTCAAAGATCTCAGAAATTTGTGACTGCTATGTCTATGAAATATTTGTACCTAGTAGATCCACCCAAAGGGATCACTTCTTGTCGGCTCAACCACAAATCCTGGCCCTGAGAGTGTCAAGAAAATTGAACATGTGACCTCTTAATAAAAAAGGTGCTTTAACAATGGGAACTCAACCAATATAGCTAACCCTTAGCTCTAAGGAAAGAGTGTGTTAGGATCCTTAAGTGCTCTAAATTTTCTAAGTCTAACATCGAACGATGGTTTTATATCCATTCACAAGATTAAAAACCAACCCCAATATTTTTGTTCTAAAAGCAAATGAAGGTAATGTCTACATGGTCATGGAAACGATAGCATATGAATCTAAACTTCTTAGCCTCCTTGCATCATCCTCTATTAAATACCTCTCAAAATACCCTATTACCTCTATAACCTCCACAATTACTAAAACCATCAAAGCCTCCTCCATTGACCCTTTTATCCAAAAATGTCATAACCCCCACAATCCCAAACCCCTAGAATATATGGGCAGCCTAATATACACAAAAAGGATATGTTTCATTGGCCCATAGTCAGTGCTATTAGACCCCCCACCCACACTATGTCTAAGTTACTTTCCAACAAACTCTAACATGTAGTTGGTTGTACCCCTTTCTTTATTAAGGATTCTGTTGATTTCATCCTAAAAACTAAAGATCTTCATATCAACGATGGTGACCTAATGCTTAGTTTTGATGTGGTATATTTATTTAAAAAAATTCTTGTCCTTAAGGCTCTTAGCACTATTTATCATATTGTGGATCAAGAAACCCTTAACCTAGACAAACTTTGCATTTCCTCGACTTTTTTCTCTTTCAAAGGAGGTTCCTATCGAAAAAATAAAGAAAATTCCATGGGATCCTCTTTGTCCCAATGGTGGCCAACCTCTTTATTGAAAAAGTTGAAAAGGCCACCCTGAATTCCTCTCCCCTTAAACCTAAATTTTCATTTTCTTTCGTAGATGACAACTTGATAATCTACCCTCATGGCCACCTTTCTTTGGGCTCTTTCCTTACCCATTTTAATAGCCAATCCCCTCACATCCAATTTACCATGGAAATCCAAGAGAAATATTCCCTGCCCTTCCCCAATGCCCTTATTTCCCATCAACCAATGGCACCCTTACACATCAATTTTATAGAAAGAATACTCATACATACATATACCTTCATGCCCAATCCCACCATCACCCTGTGTAGAAATTTGTTGTCCACAAACATTGGTTACTCGTGCATATGGTATTTATGTGCCCCAATTCCTTGATTATGAGAAATCCCACCTTAAGAAAGTGTTTGAAGTTAATGGATATTCATCAACCCAAATTAAAAATAATTTTTTCTCTTAGACTAAAAATAAATATGTTCTTTCCAACCCCTTTCCTCCCCAAGCCCCAGTATCTCTTCTCTATATTCAAGGCACCACTAATCATATCTCTAAAGTTATTTCCAAAAAGAACATTAGAACCATGTTTAAACCCTTTACAACCCTAAAACAACTATTCAAATCTATCAAGGACAAGAATGACCTAATTTAAGGCCGTGATGTATACCAAATTTCTTGCTCTTGTGGTAAATCCTACACTGGGCAGATATGTCATTCCTCCAAATTAATGATTGTTGGCCACTCCCATAACTCTAAACACCTAATTTTCATTAACAAAGCCAAAATTTGGGCTCTCGATGCATGTTACCATTCTCTATTATTCATGAAGCTATTGAAATTGAAAAGCACCTAAACAAGTTTAATTGGGAAGTGAGTGGTGGAAGCTTGTGATTCATCAACTTCGTTCTTAGGTTTCTCTTCTTGATCCCTCTCTTCTACTTTCCCTTCCCCTCATCCTCTTGATAATTCTCTTCTGTCTCATCCTCCTTTTCATTATTTACCACATTCCCTTATCCTCCTCCCTTCTATGATCCATTTTCTCTTTTCAAATTAACATCTCTAATTTCCCTCATTTTCTTTTGTAACTTTTCCGTGTATCACTTCCATTTTTAATATATTTTTCTTCATGTATCTTTTTATCTCTTTCCCCTAGCTCTCTTGTTGGCTTTCCTCAAATTTTATATTTATGCCGGTTGGCATTTTATTTATGGGCTTGGGGTTGGCAAACATTGTTTACCCCAACCAATAAGAGAGATTTATTTTCGTCTTCCTCCATGCAATTAAAATTAGACACATGGCTAGTGAAATGGGTGAGGTTTCAACCACATCGTCACTGGAATTAAAGTCGTCATCAAACATGCTGGAAAATTTGAACATGTTTTGGACATAGTCTTGTGTTCCCTAGATGGAGAGTTTATCATTCTATTGATGGCCCGAAAATCGTTGCATCAACATCGGGGGATAACCACCCGGTCTGGACCTTAATACAACTCCTTTTCTGTTCGGGATGGTGGCTTCAACTGGATATAATGGGACCAGTTTCCCAATAATGAATAAAAAGGGATGGATGAGTGACTAGTTTTCTAATAAGTGATAATGAATGGATGACTTAATCTATAAGCGAGAACAAAAATGACTATTCTATCCTGGGAAGTTTCTATTCTTAAGTGCAACGTTTGATGATCTCTGTTCATCAATAGGCATATAGATGACATTATTCAATAAACATAGACATTCATTTAAATAATAATTGCTTTGTTAAATTAGTTGAACAAAGTAATTAATAAAACATTGTTACACTTCTCTTTTTATATTACTGATACATGTATGATTAGAAGAAAAGCAAGTTGTAAACATCCAATAGTGGAAAGTATAAAGAATGCTTGTTAAAACACATGCATATATTCAATAATAGCAAGAATGATCAAATAACAATTCACATAAAAAGAATGAATTTAGACATAGATAGTAGTACCATATGAGCTACAAATCATTCCCAACATCAATCGCAATTCAAATTCCTTCTTCCGACTCAGAAATACTTTTAAATAAAGGCAGTAGTGCATATCCACATAAAAGCTTCGTTATCAAAATTGGAATAAATGGTCCAGTCTTTATAAAAGAATATGCCTGAAGTACAGTAGTGCAACTTCAGGCTTAAGTCATATACAAAAACTTACGACCCTTTCTAAATACATGAAAGGGTCTATAAATACTAAATTAAACTAACAAACTACAAAATTAAAATGCTACTAAATTGGTATAACTTGATCTTGAATATCTCCCCCACAACAATCTGGTAGTTGGCAGCATGATTCATCACTCTGGTTGTTTGCCTTTTGACCTGAGTTGGCATATCGCCAACATCGGTTCCACTTCTTGAGGGCGGCTGAGACGAGAATTGATTTGAGAAGAATAGGTGGCATCATGTATATTAGGAATGATACACCCATTTGCATCCGTTAGGCACTTGAGGGCGGCTCTCTGGCTGTGTGGTTTTACTAGGAACAACCAATAGGTGTCCCAAGTTAAACTTTTAATCCCTGTGATCAATCTCCCATTCTTTTCTAGCTCTTGGTAACATGATTGCTCCAATGTTTTGGCCGATAGTAATTTACCTGGTGTACATTGAGAGATCATGTTAGATAAATAGAGAGTATTATTAATCAATTCAATCAAATTATTTGTGGATAATTTGCATCTAGAAACTGCTCTCTTTGCCTTCATCAATTGGGACTGCCACTCCATGAATAGAATTTCTTTATGGGATTCTAAGATTTTAGGCAAGTTCGCTACCTGTCCCTCATTAGTGTCCTGCCAAGTAAGAAAATCCATTAAGGTCTCATCGGCCTGCTCTAAGTCCTGTCTGGCGTTAACTGATTTATCTATTATAGATGTTGTTATGTCACACAGAGGTTCAACTTGAGCAATTTTATGACACAATAATCTTATTTGTGTTATCAGTGCCTTATTAATCTGTATTGCCTCTGCTCTGAAATCGGCAGGCTGCCGAAGACTCTTGAACTTCTCTATTTGACCTGATAATTGAGCAATTTGCTCATCTTTTGTCTTTACCATCTGTTCATTCATTGTCTTTAATTTTTCTAATGCCTCCGATAGTTCTTTCTGTCTCTGAATCGCACCCGAATCTGCCCTCTGTTTCTCTTCATGCAACTGCTTTTTCAGTTGGTTATTTAACTGTTGCTGCGTGGACAATTGCTGTTGTAGTTGTTCTTCTTTCTGTTGTGCCTCCGATAGCTGTGCTTGTAACGAAGCGATCGCTTGATCCTTTTCTTTTAACAAATTTGTCACCTCCGATGCCTTGTCCATGGTGGCCGCCGAATAGGCTCCAGCATATTGGGACAACTTTGTCAGGTCATCGGAAGGATCGAATTCCTCCTTCCAAACTACATTGGATATCATTGTTTGTTCAGGTAACAGGGAAGGTTGATCAATCCTTCTCCTTTTCCGCTGTCGCTTTATTACAACACGGTGCTTTGGGCTATAAAAGACATCCAATGGAGGGATATCCTCCACTTGCAAAATGATTTGATCTGAAGGATCCTTGGGAATTATTTCTAATTCTGTAGTAGGACGTAGACCACTGGTTCCTTCGCTTGGAACCTCTTTTGATGCTGTATCCTGTGTATTAGCCCCTTTGGATGTATCGACATCCCTTGAGCTCTCAAGATTGCTTATGATTGAATCAAATTGCTGCCATTCCTGGAGCAATCTCGGGTCAATATGAGCATCGACATTCACACCCTTGCTGCTCTACTCCTGCTGCCTTTTCTGTTCCTCCTCATGTATTCTCTCTTATTTTTTCCTCTGCGCTTCCTCTTGTTCTTTTCTCTGTGCTTCTTCCTGTTCTTTCCTTTGGAGTTCCTCTTGCTCTCTTCTTTGGACTTCTTCAAAAATTTCTGATGTAGCAGGAGGTTCGTTGGTAAGTTGCTGTTCAGGCTCGCTTGACTGTGTCATTGGGGCAGTGGCTAACAAATCTAAAGGCAGAGTTTGCAACCTCTGCTCTCTAAGTTTGTTAAATTCAACTAACCCGTCGTCGTGATATCTCATTTTAGCTATCGCTTGCACCTGAAATAGCGACTCAGACGAGGAGAATAGGTCATCAAACTCATCTTCTTTATGTTCAAATTTAGTGAGTTTGGCCTGCTCTAGAACATTATAGATGACTTTGTTTGGATCAAATCATTTGTTAGGAAGAGTGGCAAGATTCAATATATTAATCTTTTCCGCCTCTTTCTCTGCATGCTTGTAGTCATGCAGGGTGTAGACGCCACACCTTAGAGGAAAAGGAGGCCAGACCTGCTTCTTTGAATTCCTTAGTGTCTTTGTAGCTGATGCGGATGTAAGCTGATATGCTATCTCTCGAGCCAATAGTTTGTCTGGTATATACAAGGGGAGGACATGAGGCCTAGCCTGATTGCCGAAAACTCTTATGTAGGTAAATTTTTCTTCTCCGAACCAGGTTCCTAAGGCTGTCAAGTCAATCTCTGCTTGAGAGGAAATCTTAGGAGCGGGTTTATCAAAAATTTCATAGTAAATGGGTAACATGAATCCATTGTAGACTTGATATAGGTGGTGTTTATAATGGGCTTTACACAACTTCTGGTGATAGATATGAATGGGCATGGGGTCCTGTGGATTCCATCTCCACCCCAGCATAGGAAATTCAGAATTAAAACAGAGAGTGTCTAAGATGTAGGCACTAAAGTAAAATGGAGGGATGAATCTATCAGTAACACAGGATTTGTTTCTGAACTCAAGAATAGTTGTTGCTAACTTATCAGATAGTATATTCCCCCAATCCATGATTTCACTATTGCATGCTAATTCCATTAAAGGTACCATCTCTATGGAAAATTTTGAGGAGTCATGCAACCCCCAAATTCGACACATCATAGCTCCAGCATAACAATAAGGAGAACACAAGGAATCGACAGAGTACTTACCCGAAGACTCATGCTTGTGTTTCGCTGGGTTCTGTCTCCATTCCCGTATAGGCGCTGACTCAGTTTCATTTTCATCTCTGAACTTCTCCAGAAATGCTTTGTTATAATTCTTCTCTGGTTCAGGCAAATGGTACATTTGTCTTAAATAATTGGGCTGAAATGAACCAAATACTCTCCCATCGATAGTGCAGAATGTTCTGTTCGTAATTGGAATTTCTTCAACTGCCCATCTTACCACATTTGTGTATGGAAGAATTTGCTCTCGAGCCGCTATCCTGTGTAGGTAAGAATCGGCCAAGTCCTTTAGGGGAGCCTTGGATTTCCGGTTTGAGCCTACTATAGCTTGTATCGATGTTTCTTGAGGTTCTTCGGCCTCAACCAGATTGTAGATGCTCTGCCAAGTAGTATTACCGAGACCAAGACATGTGGTGTCTGAGATTAATCCTTTTTTACTTGGTCCCGGATCGGCAACATGTTGTCCTGTTACCGCGGAGGCTGAAGTTGTTCCAAATTTCTTAGATTTCTTCCCCATTTGGCCTAAATTCGCTGCTTTGGAGGAGCTCTGCACAGGAGATAAAATGAACGTAATGCAGAGAATAGATGGCGCAAACCAAGTATGAAATAATTATGCCAATCAATGAATAATGGAGGATTAACATAAGGCTCCTGCGGATACAATCTCTGAAGAGATTTTGGCATAACTGCTCCATTAATTGGCCGTTTAAACCTGTCAATCATTTAAATGCTCATCATATCCTTTATTCGCCGAATAATTCATTTAAGCGTGGCTTTTATTTTTTGGCGGTTGGGCGCAAGTGAATCACTATCGGGAAGAGAAAGGCTTTTAATAATAATTTAAGACAATATACCCAAGCCTTATCAATCCTTTTTGAAAGTCGTGCTTAGCTTTATCGCAATCGGGAATCGGAAGAATGCTTGAGTGGTTTCATTTATGTCATTGCGAAATCCCCGATCGTCGATAGCAATATCACTAATTCACATCGGGAGCTTTTAGGAGAGGACTTTTTGTTGCATGCATATCGCACTCCCCGATCGTCGATAGCGATATTGCATCGGAGCAAAGGGAGGGACCTTTTGTTATGATTTCTTACCTTCCCGATAGCCGATAGTTATTTGCGCTTGTCGCATCGGGGAAAACCAATGGGTCCTTTGTTATGCATCCTTTGTTATTGTGATATGCGATCTTGCGATCGCTTTATCGCAATAATAAAGAATTATTCATTTTTTTATTATAAGACCGATTATATGTTAACTCAAAAGGTTTTATAATGTTTTGTTTGCTTCCGGACCTTTTGAGGAATGATAAGTTGATACCAATTTAATCTAAAAGGGACCCATTTCATATTATAGTTTTGAAAGTAAAATTTTATGAAATGGGGGGTTGTTGTATAGCATAACAATTGGCGATTCGCTTGGAGAAATAGTTATCTCTGAGAAATATTGAAATATTTGAACTTTCTTTATATAGACATCTTATTCAAAAAGGAAATTTCTAATATAACTAAGTATACATACATTCTGAATATAATAAAAGCTATTTTTGCTAATTTCTTCTCTTGTTAAAATTAAATACATTCTAAGTTTTAAATTGGCCTCTATTGGTTGATAATGATAAAACAAAAACCTTTCCAACTTAGCCTTTTTAATTGACTCCTTTGTCATAGGTAGAGCCTCTGCTGCCAGCAAATGTTCATAGTTTCGACAGGGATACCTTTTAACCATTTGACTGTCCATGATCCCGCCCATCTCAGAGTATGATTAAAAGAATGAATTCAAAATATGCTTTCATATTTTGTATTTCTTTTTCTTTTCTATTATTTTGTAAGATAAAAAGCCATTGCCCTGGTTTGGTGGCCAGCTGTTTGACAATGCCATTCACTGGTTGTAATCTAACTGAACAAGCTGGCTCGTGATGAGACCCCTTGTCTTATGCTTATAATCCATTACCCTGTTTTGGTATGCAGTGTTGGTAATGTCGGTTAAACTATTTCCCAATGATCATGGTAAGCAAGCTTGTGATAAGACCCCTTATCTTTTATATCAAATATTTTAGAATTACACTCTGAGTAATCATAAACTTGGATGAATGGGATGGACAATTTTCTCCTTAAGAGAGAATGGATGACAGGGTAAGAGTTTGAAGATGCTAAGATTGAATTAGTTTCTATTTTGATATTGATAACCTTTTTGTGGCCAGTTTGAAAACATTAAAATGATTTACAGTACTTCTAAATCTTGAGAAGATTTCACAAAAATGAAATGGGGTTTTCTGAATGTGAATATACCTAATTTCCTAGAAATTGTCCCTTTTGTTTAAGGCTTATATTTTCAAAAGTAAATATCAAAACTACTTCTTCTGAGCAACTTTTCAATATAGCAAAGGCCAATAGAAGATATTTTACAACTTTATTTCCTAATGGTCCTAAAAACTATAAATCCTACTGAAATTAAAGGAGAAGGGGTTACCTCCTTAATTGAAGAATTTCTTTAAGATGAGGCCATTAACAGGAAGAGAGTCCCTCTTTCCTAATAGATCTTGTAATATGAACGTCGAATGGTCTATCTTCTCGCTGATCTGAAATGGTCCAAGCCACATCTTTTGGAACTTGGTGTGTTTACCTTTATCCTCACGGGCTTTGTCCCATTTCAGAACTAGATCACCAACCTGCAACTTTTTCGAACTGGATGAAGCTGAATCAAACGATGACTTGATTATCTGCTGATGTTTTGCATGAGTAATTTTGGCCTTTTCTCTTTCTTCTTCTAATTTTAAGATTTGATCATGTCTGAGTTGAATAGAAGAAGAGGGGCTTTCTTTAATAAACTGAACTAGGGCTAGAGAAGGAAGCACTAGATTGGTTGGTAGTACTGCTTCTTTCCCATATACAAGGTTGAAAGGAGAAGTACCTATGGAAGCCTTCTGCGTTATTCTATCAGCCCATAGTGCGAATATTAAAGATTTGTGCCAGTTTTTATGATTCTGTTCAATAGTTTGCTTAATAATTTTGACTAGATTTTTATTGGTAGACTCTGCTAAACCGTTACCCTGGGGATAGTAATTTGTAGAATATTTCAATTTAAATCCTCTTTTAATAGCGAACTCAAACATGGAATTTCCAGAGAAATAATATGCATTATCGAAAACAAGAGCATTTGGGACACCAAACCTGGTAATGATGAATTGATCTATAAACTCTATAATTCCTTCAGAGTTTGTTGTCTTTAAAGGAATTGCTTCAACCCACTTGGTAAACTAATCAGTAGCAGTAAGGATATAATTATGTTGTTTGGAGGGTTGTGGAGTTATTTCCCCAATGATATCTAATCCCCATTGTTCGAAAGGTTAATCAATGTTGACTGGTTGCAAAGGGAAAGCTGGTTCTCTTTGTCTTCCACTGGAGATTTGACAACTTCGGCATTTCCTTACATATTCGTGAGTATCTCTGAATAGGGTGGGCCAATAATATCCAGCATGAATGATTTTGTGGGCTGTTGTGTCAGCTCCAAAATGTCCTCCTGCTGGTTCGTCATGTAGCTCCTGCAAAACCTTTTGTGCTTCAGGTTTTTCTAGGCATCTTAATAAAATTGAATCATAATTTTCCTAAAAAGTACATCATCAATGATTATGAAGTTTTTTGCCTTTAATCTAATGGCCCGTTTGTTTTTATAAGAAAGATTAGGAGGTGCATATCCATTTTTCAAATAAAATATCAAGTCTACATATTGAGATTCATAATTAGTGATACTTATCTGGTTGATTTCTTCAATATGTTCTGTATCACTTGATTCTTGAATGTTGGATGCTCCTGCTAATAACCTGCAAAAACCTTGGCCTCTAACAATCTTTGTTGGATTGATTTCCAAGTCATATTCTTGAAGTGCTGTAACCTAATTTCCCCTTTTCTCACCTAATTCCCTTTGGATCAATAATTTCCTTACTGCAGAAAAAGGAACTATAACTTTTGTATGGGCTTTTAAAAGGAAGGGTCTGTAATGTTTGACAGCTTTATACACAACAAAGGCTTGTTTTTCAACTTCGGAATAATTTAGTTCTGCACTCTGAAGATTTGAACTAAAAAATGAAATCGGTGCTTCCAAGTTGTGATCATTAATCTGAGTGAGTACCGCTGCATAAGATGAATCAGACGCGATAGTATACAATATGAAATTATTAGAAAAATTAGGAGTGTTTAAAGCCGGGGAATTAATTATTGATTGTTTGATTGAATCAAATACTTCCTTTTCTGCAGATCCCCATCTAAACACTGAATTTTTCTTAATCATGGTTTGTAATGGTAAAATTGTTGAAAATAATACTTAGAGGGGGGGTGAATCAGTATTATCTTGTTCTTTTAACAAATCTTCCTTATTTACACTTTGAATTATTTTTGCATATCAGTACCATAAAATAATGAGCAAGAAAAACAGACAGTCACATCAAAGAACACCAGATATAAGGTGGAAACCCAATGTGGGTGAAAACCACCTGCTGCAATATGTCTCTATCTTCTTTCAAATTAGAAACTCCTTTTACAATGGTCTTGTACTGGTGCAGTCCTTTACCAGTACGCAGGCTGCAAACTGCAGAGAGCTACAACTCTCTCTCGTTTTCCAGTCTCTCCTGGAAGGGAGCTACAACCCCCTACTTCTTTTCTTTCAAGGACCACTTTTCATAAATTTTCAAACTGGATCCATAAACATCAAATGATCATCAAGTACCAGTGAGTCACCCATATAACTAGATCCACAATAACAGTAAACTAAACCCAGAACACCTTATCAACAAAAAAATCAGTCAACAAAAGATCTTAAGACAAATACGCAATTTCCTTTTCTCTGGCCTGTGGTGCCTTCGCACTGCGCCTTCTGTGGCGCCTCTGTGGCGTCTCCGCACTGCGCCTTCTGTGGCGCCTTCGCACTGCGCCTTCTGTGGCGCCTCTGCACTGCGCCTTCT
>APFE030765744.1:0-10209 GCA_000404065.3 Pinus taeda
GATGTAAGAAATCTTTTGATATCTATTCTGCTCCTCTTTTACTGTAAATCTTCAGAGAATTAATACAAAGGATGATGGAATTTCCAAAGCTCTGTGTCTCTTGATGTTTTGCTGGTGTATAGCTAAATGTTGTAGGATTCCTGCGTATCTCATGACTCAATAAGTTTCTCTTGTCACTCTTTGTTATATGTTTGTTATCTTGCATATATAATTCATGTTTCCCATGTTTTAAATATCTAATAGCAAGGAAAAAGAATAGTTCCAGGATTTAATCACAGATTACTCTGGACTCAATCTAAGCTATTATAAATGTTTTCTTCAGTTATGGTAATGAAAGTGTAATTCTTAATTGTTACCTTTCACACTATATCATCACAGTGACCTATTGTTTCAGGAATTCGAGTTTGCTCCTGAGGAATACATCCCTTTCTCACATCCCAGCTTAGTGAAAAATTCTTAACTACTTTTCACTGGTTGTTCACACTCCATTATCACAATCTACAGTTTGTTTCATGAAATATATAAAGGCCCTGTAATTCCAGTTGCACCAAACTCAGGACTTCAAGAAACCAACAGCCACGGACTCCATTGCCCAATGGATTAATTTACCTGCAGAAAACATTTCAAAACTATCAGAAATCATCCCCCAACCAAACAAAAACCAAAGAAAACCCTCACTTCATAACTAGCCTAAAATCTCCATAAAACAGAGACAAACCTAACAGAGAGAGCCCTCTCTGATTACAGCTGGGCTAGAAGCTGTAATCCAAAGATTGGTTAGTGGTTACCCCGGCCGTATTCCCTTGGGAGTCATAGGGAACAACCTGGGTGTTAACAAGTAGTATTCCCAATCCAAAGGTTGAGATTTATCACCAAAGTACTCTCATTTTTTTCTCTTTTAATTAAATTAATTTATTAAAAAAATGTCATGTCAACCAACATCATATGAAATGAATTATGACTTTTTGGACCTGTGATATTGATAAGTCATGGTATACTAACAACATTGTTTTACAAATTAAGAATCACCATGGTAAAGTGGGGTTGAATCTCCATGGTTAAGAATTTTGTTACATATTCTTTTAAAGGTATATATGTTTAATTTTTATATCATTTTTTTAAATAATTAATAATAATATTATAATAAGTAAAATAAAGTTATAATGTTAATTATTAATTATGATTTTTTAATTTTAACCATGTAAGATGTATTATGAAATAGGTGTTTTGATTATTATCATGAATTTATTATGAATTAATGTCTATCTACATTTACCAATCATTTAATTCATACTAAATATGATAAATATTTTATTGGTTTATTATGATTACTTTTTATCCTTGAAATGTATTAAATATTTAATGAATGTTTGGGACACTCTTTACTTTTGTACTTTTGTCCATCTTCTACGACAAAATGCAATTATCTAGATATGTAATCAACATTATCACTAATTTCTAACATAGTTGCTTTTCCGCATCACTGAACGTATTAAGTGAACAAAAAAAATTGTAGAGAACATGTTCAATGCATACATTCTATATGTAATTATGCAATTTTGAGAGATTGATCTCTTCCCCTCAAAGCCTTCCTTCCCTATCTTCATATTAGATTGTTAGGTTCTGGCACCAAACAAAGCGCATATAGAGCTCTTCCTTTCTACATTACCTCCTCCAGAACCCTCCTCATATGTTGTCTTTCGTGCCACATTCATCCAATGTTACTTACCCACCACAGGTTTCGATGGAAGATTGTTGTTGGACCCATGGGAGAAATTGGCCTATGGACAACAATATTGTGGGAAAGGTCATAATGGAAGAGGAATTATTACCACAAGATAGAGGGTGGGGGATCACAAACGTCTGTATCTTCAAACTGATTTTCAACGAGATAAGGAACACATATCACGAGAAATTGTAACCATAGAAAATGACACTGATAGAAGTGCATACATTTGCAGGTGCATTACAAGAATGGTGATAAGATGTATACTTTGCATCCCATAGGAAATATTTGTGATGAACATACGAGAAAACTTTGTTTATATTTTTTGAAAGTATTTGGAATTCATGTATTCCTCTCAAGAGTAGCTTTTTCAATGGAGAATTTCATTTAACGAGTTTGTATGGTCTTGGGATATGGGTGTCTAACCCTTACATACTAACTCGAAAAATACAACTAGTGGATCCAACTTGGGGAGATGAAGGCTTTGATCCTGTTATTTTGGGAGGAATAACTTCTCATCATATAGCAACGATTAAATTAGGTATATTAGCAGGTTTATTCCATCTTATTGTTCGTCTTCCCCAACATTTATATGTAGGATTACACATGGAGAATATTGAAACTATCTTATCTAGCATTAAATTGGTGGTATATGGGTAAATCTCAGAATTTTTTCTATTATCTCCAAGAAGAAAATACTATGAGAATATTTGAGAAAATGGAAGAAAATACTATGAGAATATTTGAGAAAATAGAAGAAACTATTCCTGTTAGAAAAAAATGGGGAAGATTCTTTGGGAACACATCACAAGATATTTGTATAAAGATTCGCAGAGAAACAATCCAATTGCTCTTATAATAATATTTTTATCATTACTACCTTTTATAGGTGAAATATCTTAAATATTTAATGAATGCTTGGTTAACCCCTCACTTTTATCTCTTGGAGTCACTGAGTTGTATTTATCTTATGTTTGAAATTTGATTAAAGAAAGTGTAGTGTAAGTGTATCTAACATGTTGGTATAAATTACTTGGAAATCTTATAGGGTTAAGTGGATTTATTCCTTAATTTTTAAAAAATAAAAAAATAAATAATAATATATATATAATATAATATATATATATAAATATAATATTTTGAATTTTATAAATTTTCTAAATTTTTTATTATAAATTAATTTTGAAATAATTAAAATAACTAATTAGTGTAATTGATTAAAGTGTTAGATGATCATGGAGAGCCGGGATGGATCGCTCGCGCAAAGGTCTGGGCTAGGGCAAACCTCTTGCGCATCTACTGCAGCTCGTAGAGGCTAGGGTTAGTAACTTTTCCACCACTGCGAGCTCGATCCTGAATCCCCTGCTGCAGCTAACCTTCTGCCATTCGCTACTGTCTTTTTCGGTGCCGACAAGGTGTCAGATATGGATGACCTGGAGCTTGAATCGGTGGACTATTCGGCAGATCCATCGCCGGACAAAATCATATTTGGGAACCCCTGTTTTGGACATCGTTCTAAGTCGGTGCCCTCCTCCTCGTCATCGGTCCCTGGGTTCCCATCCTACCTCTCATCCGATTCGCCCTATGTACATCATTCCTCCATTGCATCTGCAGGTGTTTTCCCCACTGGATCACCGCCCCTCGAAGACCCTTCGTTTTGCGCCTGCTTCTCTGCCGTTTTTGGCCTCGGATACTCCTCCCTCATCCTCGATTGATCCTCAAGCTCCGCCCTCCTCATCAGTGCCTCTCCCTCTGCCGATCTCTATCCCCGATGCTCATCCTCTCACCTCAGGTTTGCGCTCCTCTTTTTGTAATGATCCCCCTGCGGGTTCTACTCGACCTGCTCATCTCCTATCAAGGGATGGCATCACCAACCCTCTGGTAGACCACCCGTCGACCCCTCGATCCGGCAGAAAGAAGGTTCACTGTGTGCGATCTACGTCACGGGACATCTCCATAACATTTGACGAATCGAAGCCGCTCGGAGAGTATGTGGATATCGCAAACACCGTGTTAGTAGGACACGTCCGGGGCAGATCCTTCTCAAGGCAGAGACTCACTCTATGGGTTAAGGAGATCTGGGGCGATGTGTTCTGCGACCTGCCAGAGGTTCATGTCCTCCCTAGGGGCTGGTTCTCCCTAAAGTTCTCAAAGGAAAGTCAGACAGATATGGTTCTGGGGCGTTATTGGCATATCGAAAGGGCTCCGGTACTTCTCAAGCGCTGGAGTCCTCTTTTTGAACCTGAGCGGGAATAGCTTGGTGTTGGACCGATCTGGGTCCGCCTCCCTGGTCTTCCTCTACCATTCTGGGCCGAAGAAGTATTCATTCGGATTGGCAATGCTCTCGGGACCTTCTTGGATTTCGATCGCTCATTTGTGGAATCCGGGCGCCGAACACTTGCACGGATTTTGGTTCATATGGACACCCGGGAAGGGCTGGAGAAGCAAATTACGCTCCAATGGGGCAGATGCATCAGGCTACAGCTATTGGATTACGAAGGAATCCCCTTCCGGTGCAGAAGGTGCCATGAAGTCGGTCACCTCGCTAAGGACTGCCCTCTAAACAAGAAAGCAGAAGACTCGACGAAGAATATCCCGAAGCCATCCTGGATGGTATCTCCTAGTGCTCCTCGGTCTTCCTCTGTCGGTCCATCCCCTCCAGCTTCAGCAACTGTGGACGTCTCTGGGCTCAGGCGTCCTTCGCCCCCTATCACTAGGCCTCGCTCGACGGCTGGATCGGATCTGCTCTCTGGATCTCCTATATCATTGGTTCCTTCATCGAATGATATCATTGGCCCCTCATCTCATTCTCCTATGATTCACTGTCCCCCCTCTTCTTCTCCCCCCATCTCAACGGTCCCTATTATTACCACTTCTCCCCTTCAGGATTGCTCCTCCCCGCAGGCATCTTCCCCTCCACATCCATATTATCTTAGATCTCGAAATCCTGCCAAAGAGAACCCAATCGGACATTCCGGTTTGGGCATTGTTTGTTCTGATGGGGGTGTTTCGAACACCAGAGGGAGAAAATCCCACCTCTCTAAAGCCATTAAACTTGCTGGGGCAGAGGTGGTCTCTGGCAGACAATCGACCATAGTCGGGGTCCTTAGAGCGGGACATACCCCTAGAAGTATCCCTCCATGAAGCGTCTTTCATTTAATTGTCGAGGGCTGGCTAGTTCCCCCAAAAAACTAGCCTTGAAGAGACTCATCGAATCTGAGCCTATTGATATTATCATGTTACAGGAAACCCTCTGCTCTGCTGATCAATGCTCCCGATCCATGCTCACCTTGATCCCTGGTTGGAACTTTTTTGCTAATGACGCTGTGGGCTGGTCTGGGGGGCTCGCCATCGGGATCAACTCTCGCACCATCAATTTAATTTCAAGTTGGGGGGGGGCAGGATTCATTGGAATGGATATCTTCTCTGCAGATCTCGGCATGGATCTTAGAATTGTCAATATATATGCGCCATGCTCTCAGAGAGAAGCATTCTGGTAGCACATTCTTCAGCTTCCCTTACTGAATGAAGATCATGTCATCATCGGAGGTGACCTTAACTTCTCGCTGGGCTTCAGGGAATCCTGGGGATCAGATGCTCAAATTGATCCCATCACTAACTTCATGCTCAATCTGCTCGAGCAATCAAATCTTATAGATGTTCCCATGCAGCGCCCACTTCCTACTTGGCGGAATAGACGAGTTGGGGACGCTACCCTTGCTCGCAGACTTGACAGATTTCTCCTTAAAGAACCTCTTATCCAGCGTGTGCATCTCTTCCGTCAATGGGTTGGCTCGGGGGGGATATCGGACCATAATCCGATTTATATGGAGATACTTGGCCCTTCCAAGAAACCCAAGGCACCATTCAAGTTCAACCACACCGGCTGAAGGACCCTACATTCATCAAGCTGATCAAGGAGTACTGGTCAACTCATCCTATTAATGACAGCGAATCTTATGCTAAAGGTTTTTGCAGAAACCTTACTGAATTAAAGCATATATCGATTCAGTGGGCAAAGGCGAAATTGGAGAGGGATTCTGCTCAGCTTACCCAAATTGAGGCCGATCTTTTCTCTCTGACTGACGATCGAGGCCTGGGATTCATTTATGCGGATGACAAAGACAGACTTATAGACTTGGAGAGACAAAGAGCCAAGATCCTCAACGAGAGGGAGGAATCTATCAGATTAAGAAGCAGAGCATTATGGTTACAAGCTGGGGACGACAACTCCAAGTTCTTTCACAGCTATGCAAAGAGCAGGAAAATTTCTAATACAATCTGGAAGCTCCCTTCCCCGGATGGTGATATTGCAGACAATTTTCAAAAGCTTGCACATCTGGGCACCACCCATTTTAGGAACCTGTACAAGAGCCCCCGGGAAGCCAATTTATTGGACATCATCAATGTGCCTAATCACTTTCCTCGATTTGTGGAGGAAGAGGATGTGGCGGATTTAACAGACCCTGTTACAGCTGAAGAGCTTGAAGGGGTGTTGAAGTGGTTCAAGAAAGATAAAAGCCCAGGTCCCGATGGATGGACCATCGAATTCTACCTTGCCTTCTTTGAAGAGCTGGGGCAGGATCTACTGAGGGTGGTTGAGGAAAGCAGAGCTACAGGCACCATTTATCATGCCATCAATTCCACATTTATTGCCCTCATACCCAAATCGGATACCCCTGCATCCTTTGATGACTACCGCCCCATTTCACTGTGTAACTGCCTATATAAAATTATCTCAAAGATAATTGCCAATCGGCTTAGACCTATCCTCTCCAGGTCCATTGCTCCGCAGCAATTTGCCTTTCTAGAATCCAGACAAATTCATGAGGCCATTGGACTTGCACAAGAAGCCCTTCACTCCATCTGGTCTAAGAAACTAAAAGCCATCCTTCTCAAAATTGACCTCTCGAAGGCATTCGATCGTGTCAGCTGGCTCTATCTGAAAATGATTCTCATACACTTGGGGTTCCCACATTCTTATATCTCTTGGATCATGGCCTGCATCACCTCTCCCTCTTTCAGTATCCTCATCAATGGCTCGACCTCTACCTTTTTTCACTCAGAAAGAGGTCTGCGACAGGTATGTCCCTTATCTCCCCTTCTCTTTCTCTTGGTCATGGAAGGCCTCAGTCGCCTCATGGAAGATGCTAAGAGGGCTGGAGAAATTGGCGGTCTTGGCATTTCAGATTTGTGCTACCTCACACATCTGCTATTTGTCGACGATGTTCTTATTCTACTTGATGGCAGTATCAGAGACTCTCGGACATTCTTGAAAATCTTGCAAAGATTCTCTGCAGCTACAGGTATGCAGCCAAATCAATCGAAATCCACCATCACCTGCGCTCGCACATCTGTTCAGGAGACTCGGACGGCCCTTCAGGCTTTTCCTTATTCGGTGCACCCTCTGGATAGTGGTTTCAAATACCTGGGTTTCAATCTGAAGCCCACCTGCCAGAGGATCGCTGATTGGGTCTGGTTGGTGGCCAAATTAGAAAAGAGGCTTATAGGCTGGAGTCACAGATATCTATCTAGGGCCGGCAGACTGGTGCTAATCAAAACAGTGCTAGAGGCCACCCCGGTTTTCTGGATGGCACTAGCCTGGATCCCAAGGAATATCCTGGGGAGACTGCAGCAGCTGTGTAATCGTTATCTATGGAATGGGAGCCAGGAGAAAAGAATTTTTGCTTGGATCAGCTGGAAGAAAATCTCTCTGCCCAAAAAATGGGGTGGCTGGGGACTCAAAGATCTCCCGGATTTTGCCAAAGCACTTGCTGCCAAGATGGGTTGGACATTGCTTTCTAGTCAAAATCTGTGGACTCATGTTACTTATCATAAATACATTTGGCCTCAAAACATGCTGGATTGGGCCCGGCTACCGACCTGGTCATCGAAAGGATGTTCCTCTGTATGGAAGGCCTTGATCGATTCCCTCCCTCTCATTCGAGACAACTTGGCCTGGCGCATAAATGATGGCATGACGGGCAGGATTGGCTTGGATCCATGGAATAACAGCGGGGGCAGACATGTTTTAAATCAGGAGCTTATTAATTACCTACAGTCCCGGGGAATTCGGCATTTTGCACAGATTGCCGATCCACAGCGTACAGACATCCTTGCTCAAGCTTGGAAATCCGCTCAAACTTTGGACCTCCCTATACAATGGCATCAGGAATGGGATCATTATACTATGGCATTAACTGATTCTCACATTCGCATCAAACAAGGGCCTGATGAACTTATTTGGTGCCCTGCGGACCATGGTTCTTATGCACCTAAGTATGGTTACAATGCTCTTATAGCTCACAAAGCTCCGGAACAGATACACCCGTGGTGGCAGATCATTTGGAAACTCAAGGCCTCTCCCCGATCAAAGCTTTTTTTCTGGTGTGCTCTCCATGGTATCGTGCCGACGGGAGAACAGCTGACCCGCAGGGCCATACACGGACCCACTTGGTGCACCCTCTGCAAAAATGAGGCGGAATACACAAACCACATTTTTCTTCTTTGCCCGACTGTCCAAGCCTTATGGAGAAATATTTGTCAGCAATTGGGAATTTCGGGACATTGGAGCGGACCTGATATACAAAGTGCTTGGGGTAGCTGGTATCAAAACCATCTGGGCTCAAAATCAATCAACCTCCCCCCAGTGGTCACCTGGTACATCTGGCTCGCCCGGAACAGAGCTATTTTCGAGGATCGACCGATCTTGAGCTGCCGGATTGAAGTTGCTGTAAATGCTGCATATCAATTGCTTCCAGATCCGCCACCACACAGGCCCAGAACCATTCAGCCCATGCCCGAGATTGACAGATCCATACCTTGGGGCTTTTTCGACGGGGCAGCGAATCAAACCGGGTGCGGTGGAGGTTTTGTCCTACACATAAATGATCAGCATAGATATCTGGCCAAACTGGGTTTCGGAAATGGATCAAACAACCTGGCTGAGCTCTCTGCTTTACATAACCTCCTACAGTTTGCAATAACTCATCAGCTCACTCATATCAATATTTTTGGGGACTCATTAGTGGTTGTAAACTGGATAAATAACGCCACTACATGCCACTCTCACTCTCTCAGCAATTTATTACAAAATACACTCACCCTCAAAGCTGCTTTTGTACATTTCACCTGTGTGCATATCTACCGAGAACACAATAGTGAGGCGGACAAACTGTCAAAAGAGGCTTTGACAATACCACGAGGCGATGGGCACATTGTGGAGCAGAATGGAACTGTCGAACACCGGTTTTTCCATCGACCATACATAGAACAGAGGCATCTGAGGGACATTAGTCCCAACCGCTGACCGAGTATGGAGTTTTATTTTGAAAATGTATGCTGTCTATTAGATATAAAACAGAACCTATTGTATGTAATCAGGCGATAGAGCGATAGAGCCGAACAGTGAAATGAGTTTTTTAGTTTATCTTTGATGCGCACTGAAAATCACCGGATAGGGTGGAGTTTTTATGTTTTTAGCATATCTTTGATGTGCACTGAAAATCACCGAATAGGGTGGAGATTTTATGATCATGCCAGTAATGCTACGGCATCTGCTATGTAATTTTCAATATTAATGGAAGTTACTGATTTTCCCAGGGAAAAAATACACAACAACTAAATAAATAAACAAAATCTTGCAAACATGTTATCAAAGATTTATTCTTAATTTTTTATTTTTTATTTTTATTTTTACGCCGTAATGCATTCCCACTTGAGAAGAAATTCCCTCCTGCCCACCTATCATCACTCTGCCCTTTTGGATTATATGTTAGATGATTGGAGGATTTTCAACCATTTGATCATCCCAAGTGAAGGTAGTTGGAAAGAAAGGTGAAGGTAGTTGGAAGGAATGATCTCAAGATGTAGGCAAATGTTTTATTAAAATTTTCCTTTTCCTTTTCATTCTTTGTTGGATGAAAGGAAAGTTGAGGTTCTTGAAGTAGTTTTCTGTCCGAAAGTCAGACCTTTAAAGGAAATTTGCTCATAGTTTTAATGTATTGTTTGTTGTCTTCATTAAAAAATAAACTTGTCAGTGGCACAAGCAAAGTTTTTCTCTTTTGCAAGTTTGTTTCTTGAAATTCAAATATGATATCTTTTTGTTGTTGAAAACAACATACTTATGCTATTTTTTAAAAAGAAGGCAAAATGTGCAATCAATTTTGTTGAATGTAGCATATTGTGGTCGATGGAGAGTCGAGGTTCTTGATGAGCCTCATAAATGGGTGATTATATGGGCTCATTTTACCTCCTAACCTAGTCAAATCAACCATTCTTTAAGCTTATTGTATGATTTTCTGATTATGATTATGCTTATAGAGTGAGTTGAGTTAGTTATTATGCCATGTGGTTTAACATGTATTTAATGCAGATTATTGATGGATTTCGAGGTCAAATTCAAGGATCTAGTGGTCAAACTACATCAATAACTCGAAGTAGATAGAGGAGAGGACTTATAGGAGGGAATCCCCCTCATTTAT